>VYZW01062260.1:3015-49583 GCA_013401315.1 Balaeniceps rex
GAAGAGAAAAAAAAAAAAAAAAAAAAAAAAAAAAATCTTTCAGAGCATAGCTAGAAACTGCAGACCATTGTTTCTAGCTACCAAATCATTTTAGTGTTAAATCTAAGGAGATAGAGTTAAAAACTAGAAATGCCAAAAAGCACACATGTGCTCCGTCATATTTACATGGGGAAACACCAGTACTTAACAAGACAGAAATAACCCTTCTACGTCTATGTTAATTATGGCAAATCTCCCTACAACCCTTTGAACATTACCAGAGTTCAAGTATGTTTAATTGGTACTAAACGCACTAAATCCCAACCACACACCGTCAAACTGGATCTTGCCAGCCGTGCTGACGGAGCCAGACTTTGGGAGTTTTCTCCAGCTCAGGCAGCTTCTACCCTTGCCAGACTCCCAACTCCTACAGAAAGCTAGTATTTTAACTTTGTCCCAACTAAACCAACTATATGACATTACTAACAAGATGTTAGGAGTCTGAAAACATGTCTATTTTCATCATCATAGACATTGAAGAGCTTTTAGTCTTTAACTTAAACGCCAGCAGCAAATGGCAGTGCTGTGAAACGACACAGAATGGCTCCACCGCTTGTGATAAAGCAAAGGCATACAAAGAACATTGTCTGACCAACAAGCAGTGATGGAGGAAAGACCCACAATAGAAATCCCTAACCTGTTTTTTCCCTGTTTACAGTTATTTTGTAATTCATATACTCCTCTGGAAACAAGTTCACAATTCATAGCTATAACTGGATACAGTTTAATTGCGTACTACTTGTTACCTGTTCTTCTAGTCTCTGAATCTCCTTCCCCAGGGCTTATGTCCTTTCCATCAGTGACTTGAGAACCACAGAGACTGCCAAAGACTTACCACAAATCTATCCAAAAGACTTCAGATAAAACATTAGCCTTTGATCCCAGACATTGCAAAGCATTCTACTTCTCTGCATGCCAGATGCTTGGGAAAGAAAAGGGCTCCTCTAAGCCATCGCTCTAGCGACACTTTATTAGCTGTCCTTTCTTCTTTAAGTCACCTCTTCAGTTGGTGCTTGGGAAGTACGAACCTCACCTGCTTAGCATTCTAAGAAGGAAGAACCTAAAAACCTCCCTTCTCAAGCCCCAAACTCCAGGTTGACTGTCTAACCCTTCCTTTGTCTTGTGTGGTTAGGTCGTTGCTTCCGAAGTGGATACCAGCCTTTTTGTTCTTCATAGCTCTTCCAGAGCTGAACAATGAGCGGACGGCAGCAAGAGTGGGAAGAGGGTGGGAGATGCAGCCCACCTATGGCATTATCTGATCGCAGTTGTAGAAATTCCTTCCTACTATAACAATACCAGATACTATTACCAAGACAATTCAGTACAACACTGTAAACTGACCACATTTTAAGCAAGAGTTCTTCATGCTGTGTTTTTCTGGACACTGTCCTCATATTCTTTGCTGGAAAAGTAGGAACCCACATTATTTTGACTTTAAGTCCAGCAACCCTTTTACACCAACAGACTAAAGCCAACCTATGTTCGTATTCTAGATTTTTATTTTTCTATTCCCTTTAATTCAGAAAAGCCACTAGTGAACTTGGTGAGGCATAATGATGGGTTTCGGCATCACTGATCCCTCTTTTGCCAAGTGCTTCCTCAAATTTGTTTCAGTAACTATGTTTTATGTGGACTCCATACTACACCATTTAGTTTTAAAAAAGAAGTAGATTAAGGGGAGGTCCTGTTAAACGGAAGGCAGAAGCTCTCAGACTTTGTCTAACTCAGAGGTGGTTCTTTATGACAACTCAGGCACAAAGATGAGAGTAATTTTTTTTTTCCTCTTTACCTCGCCATAGGTATTTTCTGAAGCAACGTGTCATATACAAACATTTAGCAGCTACATCAAATGAAATGAAAGAGTTACTGAGCCCAGCACCCCATTTGGCGATGGTCAGGAAGAGGTACTCTTCCATGAGCACAAGAAGAGGGACTTGTGGCAGTACCCTCTGAACCACCACCTACCTGCGGTGCAGGGACTTCCTTTGCCAGGGATACTGCATGGTGCTAAGGAGTGCAAACAGCAGCCAATGTTACAGCATCATAGAGAGTACTACACAAAAACTATTCCCAATACATTGCGATTACAGTTTCCGCTTTCTAAGAGCACAGTTTAAGGTGCAGTGAAAGCATTGCCATCTACAAGCCCTGATTCACCTCCATGACCTTCAGCAATTAGTGTCAGTGAAATTCCCCACAGCAAGAGTAAACTTCTATCCTATTTTTTGTATCATTCAACAACTTATTCAGTGGTGAGCAGTCCTAGGTAAGCCAAGAAACCCCTGTATAGAAAAAGTAAGTGCAAAAAAAACCCCCAAACCACCCCAAATCCAATACCTCACATGATCTACTACTATATAGGGATCAAAATGCGTTGTCCGCACATTCAGTTACAGAAGCAATCCTCAATGAACTCTCATTCCTCCTTCCTCAAAAACTTCTTTTCCTAAAGGCTCATCCTGAACTACTTTATCTTCAGCTGATCTTTGCTCAGCTACACTGCGTAGAAGAAAATAATGCTAAAAACATACAAAGATTTTGTTTAACCCAACCAGTCTTTGGATAGGGACAAAAAGTAAGACGTCCAAACGCTAATCAGATGGGGGGGGGTGGGGAATGACACCAAAACAAAAACAAGTCAGCAAAGAAGAAAAACTGAAGGAAGAACTATTCAGGGTTTTCTGCATTTGAGAACACCTTGCTTTGTCAATTTAATGGTTTTCCCTTGTGGTCAGGCCTCTTGTTTGTTTGCATGAGTCCTTCATATAGAAAAAAGGAGAAATAAGATTTTCTAATAGGAATATTGGTGTCATAAAACAACCTTTCTCCATCTCAGTCTGGTTTACCTGCACACATCAAAACGAAGAAGTGACCTGTCGTACTCAGAAACAGTCATGCCAATTTGCCTTAAAAAAACCCTAACACAGGTTTGGCAGTTAAACAATCCCTGTTTGGCAGTTAAACAATCCCTCTTTTTACTTTTTTTGTTTCCATCATTCTGTTGTGCCTCTCTGTGCTCTTTCAAAGGCAGAGCTCCTGCTCCAGTACTTACAATAAGCACAGCTTTTGAGGACCGATTTTTGAGTCTCTTTGCATACGCCTATAGAGCGGGGAGCAGCGTGGGCGCTCTCTACGCTGATAGGAAACAAGCCAACTCTGATCCAGACGCAGCGGAGGGAAGGCTAAGTCTGAACCATCATCCTGCTTCTCAGTGCAATTAACATTCCCCTGGTACTATTTTCCTCACCTCAATAGCAGAGTTTCATGTGAAGTGTTCTTCTATTTCATGTGATGAGGGAGACTGATTTACAAAGCACATCGTATTTGACAAGATCTTCTTCCTCTGTGCAAACTGGTCTAGTCTCCTCTCTCACCATTCCTGTTATGTCCCACTTTGAGTGGGTGAGGTTAGAAAGAATTAAGATGTCATTACTATGGCATGTACAGAATAGTTATGCTAACAACCAATTAGTAACTTTACATTTACATATAGTGTTTTCAGTGGAGCTTTATTGTGTTATAACAGACACAGGATCATTACCGCTTCATTACAGAAGGATTTTAAATTAAACTTCCTGAAAACATCTGAACTATCTTAAAAATCAATAGCTTACTGAGACAGATCCCCTTCTCAGAACATCAAGTGGGAAGTTTTCTATTGCTAGATACACTTTTGCCAGCTTAAAAGTAATGAAAAGTACTGCTGCTCTATGAATTTTCAGAAATTTCAGAGACTAAAAATGCCAGAAGAGTTGCAGAATCCATTCAAAATGAAGGGAACTGCAAAAATTTTGTCATTATTGCAGGAAC
This sequence comes from Balaeniceps rex, assembly GCA_013401315.1. NCBI lineage: Eukaryota > Metazoa > Chordata > Aves > Pelecaniformes > Balaenicipitidae > Balaeniceps > Balaeniceps rex. Next base: position 6,865 of record VYZW01062260.1, read on the forward strand.
TGTTTTCACTCCCTGTTTTTGGCAGAAGCGAGACAGGCTGTAAACATTTCAATGTCTGGCTTGGGAATAGCAGTAGGCCCTTCCAAGGCTTTTATGTTACTAAGCCGGGAAGGGCAGGTTCCACATGGGGCTCCCGAAATCTCCAGCCCAGTTATACAAAAGGGACAGGCACAGCACTGCTGACCGCTGCCCTGCCTGAGCATTCACACCGACTCCACAATTCATGAAGCCAAGTTGGGCACTCAAAAAAAGGCAGAAGCAAGAGTACACCCCACCTACGCAACGCGACGCGTAGGCAGAATCTGTTTGAGCTGGTGGAGGAGCTAAAACAATACGTCTCTGTCAGCCCAGTACTACACTTTGGTTAATCAGCCCCATGAAAAGGCAGCGCGGCAGCACGTGATCCTCCTGGGTTGGACCCTCCAGCATTCTGGCATCTTCACACCACCACCATTCACATGCTTTGTCCAATGATGAGGGCAGATTGCACAAGCCAGACCTGGAACAAGGACTAGCCCAGGACTCCATCCTGCTGCCGCGCTGGGCTGGAGTCACACCCTTTTCCTCTCTCCTGGTCTCAGGAAGCTTGTGCTCTTGGAAGCCAAGTTGAGAGCAAGAGCACAACCCATCCTCCATCAGTCAGAGCAGAGTCCTTGCAGATGAGAAACGGAGGTCTGAATCCTCCTTTGTCTGTACTGAGGTCTCCTAAACCCCAGACAAGTGCTCTAACCTGCTCGTGATTGCCTCTTCCAACAATGTTCCTAGGAAAACTGAGCCAGAGCTTGAGAGGGGCTTTTTTTGTCCAGGAAGGTTAGACATGAACTCAGTATACTTGGTGCATCATGTAAGCATCTCTGGGTATAAGCAAAACTTTTCCTACACCTCTTAATAAACTTTCCCTAGTTTTATGAGAAGCCTCTCAGTCAGAAGTCAGACCTAGAAAAACTTCTGAACAAATTTGTTAGTACAAAGCAAGTGAGAGCAGCCCTGGTGAACAGACAGCTCTGCAGCAAAGCCTGGACTCAAGTCTTTTTCCTGCGGCTTCTCTGGGTGCCCAGGGAAAACATTCAAGAAGGTTCCCCACCGGTCACCATACATAAACCATAGTCCTCATCACGTGCAGATCTCCCAGGAACTGCCAGGTCAGTAAGAAGACAGCAAAACCAATGCAGTGCAACTATTCCTCTGCTCTTCTCTAGTTCTGCTGCTGCAGGTGTTTGACCCTCATGTAAGGAGAAATTACACCGAGGGTGTTCTGACACAGTTGGTAACTGGACTCTGACTCAGCTTCATAGTCAATTTGTTGCACACAATCACTATGGCTGTTCGAGGAGGTATTAGCATTTCTGTACAGAACAGGCCTTTGTAATACAGATCTTTTGCTGGTCATAACCACCACCGCCAATTTCACCTCTAAGGTTTACCCCTTTCTAACATCCCAGATTTGCCCGAGGACTACGTATGGTTTTCTAGATATCTACTTTCATGAGGTCTGTATTCTGCTATGTCGCTCTTCTTACAAAGAATCATAAGGACACTTATACCAAAAAGCAGAAGCCAGAGAAAACACTGAGGAGTTAGTCACATACATGGTTTAAAGAGGCACATGAGAATGAAGAGTATGGGGTAGATGAAATTTCAGTGGGAAAGAAGTGTAATCCCAACTTCTTTTGTAATGGTAGTATATAAATCATAACCAAACCCCGCAGTTTTGTAAGCCCCTAGAGACTCCTGCCACAGCCTGCTGTACAGAATGGAATGCAAAACCCTTGTGGGAGAGGACTTTATTTCCTCCTAAAGCTCTTCACCCTCACATGGTGTTTCTTCGATTTACCAGTTCATGACTAACCCTCTTCTCTAACAGCCACCTGGTTTGTTTACTCTTAGCTGCTGCTACCACCAACTCCTCTTCCCTCAGCTAATAAAATTAGCACTGCAAAAGGCTTGAACATCCTTGAATGAGAATTAGCTCATACATCATGTAAACCATAGGATGCACGCGTGCTTACAAAGCACCTTGTAGCACCGGGACCAGAGTGCTGATATCTGCAAAACTGCCCTCCATGAGCAGGCACAAACGGTGACAGGAAGAAAAGCAGAACGTGTACCTCAATGAGGTGCAAAACCCAAAAAGATACTGCCTATCATTTTCTTTTTCAAATGCAAGAACAGCAAGCAAGTTTTTATTCCTTGTTTAGATACAACTAGGTTTTGAAGTGGAAGCACTAAACCCACTACTAACCTTAGCACATTAATCTAGCTGCCCCAGTGCAGTAGTTGCCTTCCAAACCTGAACCCTCAGCTAGCACGAAGGCAATGTTCACATGCATTAAAAACAAGGTTATGGTAATACACGAAGTCCTTCAGCAATGGATGATTCTGATGCCAACAGCTCCAGGACAAAGCTTTATCCATCCACGTGCATTTGGAGGTCCAGCAGACTGAGCTCTTTGCACTTTTTGTTCAGCAGGTGTTCAAGCCTTGTTCTGCAGGAACCCACCCCGATACTGCTGTCTTGCCAGACCCAACACGCATTGAATGTTTTCAGCATTCCTGCACTACAGCTCAGAAGGAGCCATTAGATTACGGAGATTAAGACCATTCCCCGCACAGACAGGAAAAGCAACTTTAGCCCTTTTGGCTGGAAGTCAGCTGATCCCTCCCTTGCCTAAGACGTCACTATCCGAGATCCCTTCCTCTGTGTGCCTCATCCTCCTGTCAGTCTGCAGCTTAAACCCCTCACATTTCCAGTCACATTTTATTTGCATTTACAGCTATGCAACATGCTAAGCAATTCCTCTCCATCTTCACCTCTCCGGATGTTTAGATTATCTCTTCGCTAGGGAGGAGATTCATTTGGCAGCTCAGATGAAGATGTTCTCCCTTTACTGACAACCGTTTGTCTCCAGTAACTACTTGCTCCAGATTTCCCCTGCAGCTTGTAGAGGCTACGGTTAGGTTTGGGATGCGTTTCACTGAAAACACTACTGAGCCAAACTGTACATTCTACTAATGGCTGAATGGAGTTTAGAGAAGACTAACAGTTTGCTATTCCTTTAGCCAGGCACTTGCAACTACAAACCCACACTGACTTGTAGCTGTGTTGTATATGTGTACACTATACACAACATACAGCTGGGAGGAAATCTCTCCTCTTTAAACCTCCTGGCTAATAACACCTATACAAATAAGAGGTATAAAAGAGGCAAAACTAAAGTTACAGGATCAGGCCGACAGTGATTAGAAACCCAACACATTAAAAAGCAAATCCATGGAACTTTAAGTATTTCCCCCACATACTAACACTTGCTTTGATTTTTACACACCTAGCTGGAGGAAATGGAGCAAGAGGAAGTGGCAAACGGTTTATGTAAAAATACAATTATAGAAAGGTGTCCTTAAGGAATGCCATAATTAAAAATAGCCTATTTTTAAGTCTATGCCATAATTAAAAAACAGCTGAGTGACTAGCCTTCTTAAAAAACACCTATTGCAGCAATAGGATTTTAAAAAAAAAAAAAAAAAAATCAGGCTTTCTTCCAAGGGCAAATTAAAGTAAACAAACCACACATTTCAAGAATGTTTTTCTGCTCATCATCAGCTCACTCTTGGGAAGCAAAAAAATAACGAAGATTTTCTAGTATTAAAAAAAAAAAAAAAAACAAAACTCAAAGAGAAGGAGGAAGAAAATAGAAGAATACAGGAACCATATCCAAAAAGTGAGCTTCTACTTCACTCCAACTGACAAATACAGTTGCATATTTCAGCCCAAAATTTTGAATGGGGTGCAGAGGAATAAGGGATAAGCTTTACTGAGCTTATTTCTCTACCAGTTTATCATTCTTTCTCTTGTTTTTACATACAGAGTTACAACCAACTTGCCAGGACAACACTATAATTGAACCTACAGCAAACCTCAGGCTTTGGTGAAGAACACTTAACCTAGCTGTAAGGGCTGGAGACACTGAGGACTGACCCACGCCGCTCAGCTAAAATGCCCTGTTGGCCCGAACCTCCAACCATCTGCTCAAAGTTTATGTGAAAGGGTGAGCTTCGTTACCCTTTACCTTGGGGTTTGCTACAAAGGTCTGTGCAAAGGAAAAAGATTCAGCTAAAAGTAGTAACATAGCTGATCAGATGGTTTTCAAACAACAGCAAGAACCCGAAGAGTAAAAATATTCACAAATATTCACAAAAATGTGTGCCCCATGTAGTTACTGTAACCACATACTAAGGACTGAGAATAGATTCACCAGCCATGGAAGTGTTTGGGAACCATACCATGTTTTTATAGCAAAAAGCATGTCCTAGTTCAAAACAGAACTCAGTTCTGCAAAGTCCTACTGTTTCTGTTACACATCAGAAAATCACAAATGTCCCATCTAGTTTAAAAAACAGTTTGATAACAAGAGCTTAAGCAATGTGTCTTTGGGGGTGGAAGGAGTATGTGGTAACTCTGTACTGCACAGTTAAATAAGGATTCAAATAAATCACTGAAACCAACAACGCAAGTCAAACAGAGCTTTCAGTTTTTGTTTGATATTCCAATCATGATACCTCTTCCAGATACCAGTGGAAGCTGATAGCAGCTCGCTATAAATTCTTGCCCAGTCTCCTTTATCATGACTCCTTCTCATACACAAGGAAAAAAAATATCAAAAGAAATCTTGCCAAATGATAAAAAAGTCACAGAAAATTAATTCCAAATCCTTGAGAATATGCTGAAGATAAAATACAAGTCTTCTTGTTAAGATTATAATCTAGAAATTGAACAGAATCTATAGCCTTGTTATTCCAACCCCTTAGAAAATATCTGACAAGTTTTGAACACGTAAAAACAACCCTCATATTCTGAAGTTCAAAAATAACCCATTAAAATGACCATTTGGGGAAGCAACTGAGCAAGAATTCTCGTTGATTTATTACAGAGATCTCTACTTCTATCAAGTTAAAGGAATGCTTGTCTCCCATTTTTTCCCATTTTAACTATCCTGTCTTACAAGTCAGCAGTTTAGATCTGCTGAGATAAAATCCCAAAAGTCTTACGGGTGCCTCTAGCCATGAACGACAATTTTGTCTCATATATACATATATACACACACGCATAAAACCAAACAAGTAACACCTGAAATCTACAGATACTCTCATTTCTTACACCACTTACCAGTAATTCATATACTGTTAAGAGACATGTTTTAAGACATACTACTTGTTGAAACAGCTGCCAAGGAAATGCATTGGTTGCCCCTTCAGAAATCTCTTCCTTCTCACTATGACTACTAGACAAAAAACACCTATTGCAACCACATTAAGGCTGAGTTAATTCTAAGACAACCTGAAGATGTCAACACCAAGACTTCAACTAAGCAGCTTTTGTCATGTAGTGAGGTATTTTCTGAGGAATGCAATGAGGAAAAAAATATCCAAGTGACCTAGAAGCTTTGGGAATGCTTTTAAGTTCCTCCTAGAGAAGTGTCAGCCCACGTGCTATCCACGCATCAGCCCACCTCAAAATTCTGATGCCAGCTTCTGCAGTTTAGAGAAGCCTTATTTCAGCAGGCTTAAGCCATTCCTTTCCACAGAGCATTAGTTTTATACTTACGTAAAAAGTGTTTTTCCAGTAAGGCTATTTCCAGGTGACCTTTGATCTCATTCAGTCTGTCAGATTCCGTTCTGTTAAAATCCTGGACTCCTGAAGCCATGGTGATGGTCCCTGGACCAGCCTATAAGAAAGCCAGAACACACTGACAGCTCAGAGGCACATTTTTTTTGTCATTTAAATACATCACCTTACTACTGGGGCAGTAAAGAAACAGCCACGTGAGAAACATGCAAGCATCAACAAGTCTGCATACCTCTTATTCAGCATTAAGCTACCAAAATGAGTGAAAGCTAATCAAATGCACAGCATCTCTCCCATGTGTGTTTACAAAAAGCACTTCTGTAGGCCTGAAGGAGTTACAGAAAACAAGGATTTTTTTTTTCCACCTTACCAGTTCTGCTGCATTATCATTTAGCCTTTCTTCTGCTAATTTAAAAGGCATATTTACACTATCCCTCTCCTCTTCCCATTCCATGAATGGTCAGTGCAACATACTTTACATATAAAATTGTGAAGCTAGCAAAAGTAATACTTCTCTAGATATTCACCGAGTTATTAGAAAACACATATTGTATATTTTAATATTCATTTATGGATGTGTAATTCTGAGCATTGTCTCTCTGCAAGATCAGTGCAGGGGACTGCCGCTCCCCCACCTCCAGTATGGCCCAGTTACTGCTGAAGGATGTGGTTGGTGCCCAGAAGCTCGTCCTGGCAGGCCAGGAGAGGGGGTAGTCAGGAGATTATGTGTCTCAACTGATTTACCAGCACCCCTCAAACGAACTTGGCACTAGAAATACTGAAGAATGCAAGGGTTAAAGAGCAACTTGATTAGTTAAGAAGAGCAGTGACAACTGCCACCTCCACAAAGAGAGCAAAGAAAAACCCCAAGCCTACACAGCAGAAGGCAGGTGATGCTGTCCTTCTCCCATAAAGTGGACATTTTCAGACAGCAACAGAAAGGGTGGGTGAAGGGCATCTCCCAGGTAATGGTTGTTCAGGCACTGTGTGCAGTCCCCACCAGGTACAAAGTCTGTCAATGAGAATTAGAAGAGCTTCTCCAAGAGCTTATACTGAAAACCAAAGTGTTAGATTACAGAAGCCTACATCTAAGACATGATCTCAAGACAAAAAGGGGTTTATTTACCTATCCTAACCATTCCCCTACCCCTTGTTTGAGCTCTGAAAATACAGGAAATACAGGAGCTGTATTGCTTTCAAAAATCAGCTTGCGTACATTTAACCATGACATCTCAAATTACATATATTTATAAATTCAACTGTTTTACAAGAGAGTTAATTAAAAGACATTTTCTATGGTTTAGGAAAGATGTACTGAAAGCTCACTGACAGCAAAGTACTTTTGCTGTTGGGAATGATCTGCACTTTTAAAACAAAACAGTGTGGAGATACCTATTAAACATCTGTTTTCTTGCTTGAGCTGAACAGATGCTGAGTTTAAGCCTCACAATTTGTCTATACAGGCAAATTAGCACTCTGTAGGCATTTACTGCATGGCGTTTACCTGGTACAAACTCCCCACCTGGGCTTGCTCAACACAGTGCCAGGCAGAGATGCTTTTTCCAGTCCTGAAAGCAGCACAGTTACACCTACACAGCACACTGCCAGCGCTGCCGGCCCCGATGAGGAGCAGAAGCTGTTAGCTCAGCAGCAGCCCTGTGCTGCTTTCCATTGTGGAGCCAGCACGAACCATGCCATAGCAGAGACGGACAGACCCCAGGGCAGTCCTCACACAGGGAGCTGCAGCACAGCATCCTCCTCCCCGTGCTCCAGATTTCCCGTTCACACCCGCCTTTAGCCAGCGAGGTGCAGTAAGACATGCCATTTGCAACCACTCCCAGCCACTGCTGAAGAGTAGCAGCTGGCTGTTGTCAGATGAGCATGGGATGGCGATTTGTCTCTGTGTTGATTTCTTATCTATAGAGATAGGTCGTATTTATTGTCACTGGAAGATTTAGTGTTATCACTTGCCAGACACTTGGAGAGCCCCAAGGAGGAAGGTCTGGCTGAAGTCAAACAGCAGCACCCTTACAACAAGCTCTGCAGGCAGGCAGAAGGAAAGCATTATTAAAATACAGATTGCTACCCAGGCATTAAAGCGTGGCTTTCTATATTGTATACCACACCTGGTACAAAGGGACAATCTCTGCTCCTAGCATACAGGAGTTCATATGCAGCTGTCTAAAGAAACAGTGCCACTACTTAAAAATAGATAAATAAATAAAGTCATGTACAGGTCAAAGAGCAAGATGCTGTACTCATCAGGAATGCACCCAGGCTCTGTGCATGTATTAGGTTTGCGTGGCAACGTTTTGGGAGTGGGGGGGGGCTACAGGGGTGGCTTCTGTGAGAAGCTGCTAGAAGCTTCCCCCATGTCCCATAGAGCCAACACCAGCCAGCTCCAAGACAGACCAGCCACTGGCCAAGGCCGAGCCCATCAGCGACGGTGGTAGCGCCTCTGGGATAACATATGTAAGAAGGGGGGAAAAAAACCTGCACAACAGCAGCTGGAGAGAGGAGTGAGAACATGTGAGAGGAACAGCTCTGCAGACACCAAGGTCAGGGAAGAAGGAGGGGGAGGAGGTGCTCCAGGTGCCAGAGCAGAGATTCCCCTGCAGCCCCTGGTGAAGACCATGGCGAGGCAGGCTGTCCCCCTGCAGCCCATAGAGGTTAACAGTGGAGCAGATATCCACCTGCAGCCCGTGGAGGACCCCACACCAGAGCAGGTGGATGTGCCCGAAGGAGGCTGTGACCCCGTGGGAAGCCTGCACTGGAGCAGGCTCCTGGCAGGACCTGTGGCCCCATGGAGAGAGGAGCCCATGCTGGAGCAAATTTGCTGGCAGGACTTGTGACCCCGTGGGGGACCCACGCTGGAGCAGTCTGCTCCTGAAGGACTGCACTCTGTGGAAGGGACCCACGCTGAAGCAGTTCATGAAGAACTGCAGCCCGTGGGAAGGACTCACGTTGAAGAAGTTCATGGAGGACTGTGTCCCATGGGAAGGACCCCATGCTGGAGCAGGGGAAGAGTGTGAGGAGGAAGGAGCAGCAGAGACAACGTGTGATGAACTGGCCGCAACCCAAGACAGTACCTGGCTTCTGCCCAGCCAGTCCCTGGTCCCCAACCCCACACGCTGCGGTGGGGACAGAACACAGAGACTGAGGTGAGGGAGGAGAGGAAGAAGAAAGGGGCTAGCAAATATCTAAACATATTCAAGTTTTCATCCTCACTGAAGATACTCAAGGTATTTCACCAAGAGGTGAGCTAGATTTCAGAAATCCATCTAGAGAACCAGCTCCACTTTTGCTTGTTCAGAGATGTTAAGTCATTAATTAAAGCCCAGGATACCTTGACTGTGCCTCTTGGGACGCAGGAAAAAGCAAAAGATGCCTAGGACTGGGGAGTGAGTGACATGGGTGAACAGAACTCTTTCTGAAAGTTTCCAAATGTGCGTATCTGCTAACACATTGGATGCAAGAGGTCTGTCATCAGTTAATGGGTTAAAAATCAGCAGGTACACATAATTAAACTAACCCCAAAAGGTTACAATGACCTTCTAGGTTAGAGAAAAAAGGAAAAAAACATCCACTAAGTTAAAACATAAGGCTGCTTGCTAAGGTTACTAGGAGCAAGATCATGGAATAACATATAATAATAAAATGGTTTAACCAGAGTAGTAAGATACAGAGATACAAGTTTGGTGGAAACCAAAGCATGCAATTTCCAAAATTAGTGACACCATAACATATTAATGAATACAAGTTAGAAGCATTCAGAAAACTGAGCATGTCCAGCACAGTGATATGGGAGACATTTAAGCAGATGCTTCTTTTGTCCCAGAAGATTTTTCCCCACACCAACATACCTTGTTGTGTCAAGAGGTGTTAACGGGCTAAGAAGATAAGAAATAAGGTCTGTACATTTGCTGGAGGTCAACTTCCTGCCTCTGAATTCAAGAAGCACCTCCATCTGAAGTCAGCATAACTGACAACTCACAAGTTAACAAAAAAATTATCTTGTATTAATTCCAGCGTTAACTGGGTAGTGCTCCTTTCTTCTGCTGCCTCTGCAGGCTAGTGCTGGGACTCGGGCTGGATTAACTGTACTTTCAATTTAACTACAGACGCCCTTTCTTGCTTCTGACTCACAGTAAAAGCCTTGAAGGCTTCCACAGATTTCTGCTTTTCCTTCTGCCTCTCTAGCTTTGACAGTACTTGACACTGCAGCCCTCTTCAAATGTTGGCGATCACTATTACTTAGCGAAGACCATGCACAAGGCTTGGCGGTGCCTAGGAAGCCAGCAAAATGCCAGAGTTGAGCGCAGACAGTTGGAGCCGGAGGGGTTAAAGGAAGATTTCTGATGACGACGGACTGCCTCTAACCCACTATCAGAGTTCAAAGTTTCTGCTCCAAGCCACATCCAGCTCCGGATCTGAAAAACCACATCTACCCACAAATGTGTTTTTCAAGCCATCTGCAGTTCAGGCTTTTCATAACAGCACGTCCCAACCTGAGAGCTCTCTGCCTTCCCTCCCTTCTCCTCCTCAAACCCCCTTCGTCCTGTGAGCCCTGGGATTTTGTTTTGTGCACTGAGCACTGATGCCACCTTCACTGTACAGCCATGGAAAAGGTCTAAGGCACTTCTTAACCAAGCAGATGCGGATCTGTCCTCTCCATCTGCAGCACAGCACATCTTCAGCATCACACAGAAACGTAACTGGCCAACTCCCTCCTTTTATTTTACTTGCAAACATCACATGCGAATTATTTTTCTCTAGGAATATCTAACAAAATGCTGGTCTCATTTCCAAGTTTGTAATTAACTTAGAGAGAAGCAGTTCCCAAACACGGAGGATGGGGAGCAGCAAGGACACAGCATGCCAAGCCCAGGGGCATGACCATCCACCCAAGTCACTCCTCAGGCCCAGCAGTGGCTGGGATGTGACATGGGGAAGAGGTAGTTTAAAATACAAAATTTTAACTTGCCTTCATTTGAGCAGCAAAGGGGGGAAAAAAAGAGTCAGGTAGGGCCTGTAGCGATAGGACAAGGGGTAATGGTTTTAATAAAGAAGGGTAGATTCAGACTAGAAATAAGGAAGAAATCCTTTACGATGAGGGTGGTGAAACACTGGAACAGGTTGCCCCAGAAGTTGTAGATGCCCCATCACTGGAAACATTGAAGGTCAGGTTGAACAGGGCTCTGAGCAACCCAATCTAGTTGAAGATGTCCCTGCTCATTGCAGGGGGGTTGGAGCAGATGACCTCTAAAGGTCCCACCCAAACTATTCTATGATTCTTCAGTAATACAACAAAGTACAGAGTTTGTCTAGAGAGGTCATAGTCTCCCAAGTTTCTCAACTGACACTTCATGTGTATCTTCTTACTTCAAATTATGAAAGGGTTCCCTGTGGCTGCTGTATTTACCTGCTGTAAGGAAAGGGAAAACTCAACAACACTGCTCAAGAATGAAAGCATCTGCATGAATCCTTAGTAGCAATTCTGGGAATCGCACCCATATTAGCAAGCTCCTAAAACACAGCTATATTTTACATAAATCTAGCACTAGCCAGGCTTAGAGACTTTAATATCTTTACTGTAATGTTTGCACCATGCTTTATACCTTCCAACCATTGTAAATGAGGTGACTGATACAGAAGTGTTTAAGGTTTTAACTTACATGTTTCAGGAAAAGACAAACTGTACTGGAACAGCAATTAATGTTTTCTGTACCACAATAACTCAGATTTAATCCTAGNAGGGGCATGACCATCCACCCAAGTCACTCCTCAGGCCCAGCAGTGGCTGGGATGTGACATGGGGAAGAGGTAGTTTAAAATACAAAATTTTAACTTGCCTTCATTTGAGCAGCAAAGGGGGGAAAAAAAGAGTCAGGTAGGGCCTGTAGCGATAGGACAAGGGGTAATGGTTTTAAAATAAAGAAGGGTAGATTCAGACTAGAAATAAGGAAGAAATCCTTTACGATGAGGGTGGTGAAACACTGGAACAGGTTGCCCACAGAAGTTGTAGATGCCCCATCACTGGAAACATTGAAGGTCAGGTTGAACAGGGCTCTGAGCAACCCAATCTAGTTGAAGATGTCCCTGCTCATTGCAGGGGGGTTGGAGCAGATGACCTCTAAAGGTCCCACCCAAACTATTCTATGATTCTTCAGTAATACAACAAAGTACAGAGTTTGTCTAGAGAGGTCATAGTCTCCCAAGTTTCTCAACTGACACTTCATGTGTATCTTCTTACTTCAAATTATGAAAGGGTTCCCTGTGGCTGCTGTATTTACCTGCTGTAAGGAAAGGGAAAACTCAACAACACTGCTCAAGAATGAAAGCATCTGCATGAATCCTTAGTAGCAATTCTGGGAATCGCACCCATATTAGCAAGCTCCTAAAACACAGCTATATTTTACATAAATCTAGCACTAGCCAGGCTTAGAGACTTTAATATCTTTACTGTAATGTTTGCACCATGCTTTATACCTTCCAACCATTGTAAATGAGGTGACTGATACAGAAGTGTTTAAGGTTTTAACTTACATGTTTCAGGAAAAGACAAACTGTACTGGAACAGCAATTAATGTTTTCTGTACCACAATAACTCAGATTTAATCCTAGCACAGTCGGGGAACATGCACAAGTAGATTAGACTCAGTACAATATGTCAGGTACGAGAGCACTTCAATTTGCAATGCTTACTGCCAGGTTAGTGCAGAACCTCCACGGGTTTAAACACAAATTTGTTCTTTCCCCTCTTCTGCTGAAGGGGACATGATCCTCCTCTGCACTGAGTTCATTCATATACCTGTACGTACTACTGAACATTTTCTCCCTTTTATAAAAACAGGACATTTGTCACATTAAGAGTACCTAAATTCATCTATAGCACAAAATGACGAGATATAAATTAAAATGAGCCAAATCAAGCCAGAATTGGCAAATACAAGGGTGATCTGTGATTTTCAGGGCACAGTCCCCATCCCTGAACATTTGCATCTTAGCAAATCAAGTTGCTGGAGCAATGTTTTAAAGCTTTTTTTAAGCGCAGAATTGTGATCTAGCAGGAAGGAACCCACATTGCATCTACAGAATAGGAAACTGTGATGGCCCTGAATAAAGGGGACTTTAATTACCGAGCAAGCAACATTATCTGAATTTCCAATGTCACAAAAAGACAAATGTTCATTCATTTACTATCAGGAAATAGGAATGGACCAGGCTACCCCCTCTTCCTACTTCGTGATTGCTGTGTTTTTACAAAACCATGCAGAAATAACAGCGCTGCATACAGTGCTGAACATCCTTGCTTTAAAAAAAACAGCCAACCATCTATGGTAAAGAGGGAAGGGAGGAAGAAATCTGGGAAGCCATTAAGGAACTGAAAGAGATGCTCAGCAAAGAGTTACTTTGTTAACCAACATGGCTGTCTTGGCAATGGTCTGATCACAGTGTCCAGGTATCCACGGAGACCTAAGAAAGTACCTGCTATCCAAGACGTACCTGGCAGTCAGGGGACTTAAATGAGAGGGTGAAAAGTACCCACGCAGGCTAACAGTCAGCCTGTAAGTTGAGACCAAACTAGCTCAAATTAAGACACCTTTTGAACAAAAAGTCACAGAAACCACTGAGGAGGATTCAAAGGTAAATAACAAATCCTTCCAACCTCAGGGCTCTCCTACCAGGAGCTAGCTGTGTGCTTTACCCAAACACGAGTTAGGATGTTTATTATTGAACTGAATAGGTAAAGCTCACAGTTTTAAGATAAAAAATATAAGATGACCTCATATGGCCATCCTTTCTGTCCTTCCATAGAATCACAGAATCATAGAATGCTTTGGGTTGGAAGGGACCTTTAAAGGTCATCTAGTCCAACCCCCCTGCAGTGAGCAGGGATATCTTCAACTAGATCAGGTTGCTCAGAGCCCCGTCCAACCTGACCTTAAAGGTTTCCAGGGATGGGGCCTCCACTACCTCTCTGGGCAACCTGTTCCAGTGCTTCACCACCCTCAGGGTAAAAAATTTCTTCCTCATATCTAGCCTAAATCTACCCTCCTTTAGTTTAAAACCATTACCCCTTGTCCTGTCACAACAGGCCTTACTAAAAAGACTGTCCCCATCTTTCCTATAGGTCCCCTTTAAGTACTGCAAGGCCGCAATAAGGTCTCCCCGCAGCCTTCTCTTCTCCAGGCTGAACAACCCCAACTCTCTCAGCCTGTCCTCGTAGGAGAGATGCTCCAGCCCTCGGATCATTTTTGTGGCCCTCGTCTGGACNTACCCCCAAGTCCTTCTCCGCAGGGCTGCTCTCAATCCCCTCATCCCCCAGCCTGTATTGATAGCAGGGGTTGCCCCGACTCAGGTGCAGGACCTTGCACTTGGCCTTGTTGAACCTCATGAGGTTTGCACAGGCCCACCTCTCCAGCCTGTCCAGGTCCCTTTGGATGACATCCCGTCCCTCAGGCGTGTCAACTGCCCCACTCAGCTTGGTGTCATCTGCAAACTTGCTGAGGGTGCACTCGATCTCGCTGTCTATGTCATTGATGAAAATATTAAACAGCACTGGTCCCAGTATGAACCCCTGAGGAACACCACTTGTGACTGGTCTCCATTTGGACATTGAGCCGTTGACCACTACCCTCTGGATGCGACCATCCAACCAGTTCCTGGGTGTAAATTTTGCACATGCTACTTCAGTAAGACATGTGAAGTGTTGGGACTAAGTCCCACTGCTGTATCTGTGGCCTGTGACTGAACGTTCACTTCATTTGTCGAAGGTACACAACAGAGGATGCTGCTCTTTGCAGCTGGTCAGGGCTCTGCAATCACAAGCTTTTATGACAAGGCTTTTTACTCTGAAACCTCCATTTGTGGCAAGTTTTTGCATACGGTTGTCAAGTTCAGACACATACATACAGAAGAGGCATCTAACATGCACATTTCTAAGCGCGCTACGTACCCTCGAGGCACAATACAGAAAGGCCTTTCATTCATATGACTGTGCTGTACTGTTCTAATAGACAGAGAATTTTCTTTAATGGCTCCGTACTGATTAATACACCAGAGTAAAAACAACAACAATGACAAAAAAAAAAAGTAGAGAGGGGCAGAAATGAAGCCTTTCATTTCTGAAATGGGAAATGGTTGACAGTGGAGTCAGAGACATCTATGTATTGAAGATGCAGATAAGGGGACCAGGACTCAAATTTTGCATGCCTATGCTCAGTTCCAAGCCACCAATCTTGCTCTTTCAAGCCCATCCGTTCTGTAGTCAGATTTTAATAGGAACAGTGAAGCAACAGAAGTGGAAGCACAGTACAGCTCACACCTATCTGAAAAGACATGCAGCCTAACTTTGATTTACACACAAGATTTGCATTGACTTTTGTATGCTTTCAACAGTTCCCCAAAGGTATTAAACAGGAAGAAACCAACAAGAATTGGTCTTCTCATGATCAGCATAGTAAAAGTATGATAACAAGCTGCTTACAGAGCCTATAAAAGAAAACCACCCCGTATAAGCAATTTAAGATTTGAGTTTTAGTCACTGAATTAAAAACAATTCAGGCACAATTCAACCATATGATCTCAATAAGAAACAGAGACATAATTCAGAATCTCCCTGTTCACACAACCTCAGCCACTATTTTAATATTGACTTAAATACACAAGCACTACTTTCTTTACTCCCAGCACCAGGGACTATTTCTTCTTCCTTCATTTTACGGATGGGCAGCAGCACTTAGTGGGCAGATGTCTGTGAGGGCCAAGTGCTAATCCCCTAAACTTCCCATCCGAAATTTATCCCTTATGCTTCAGACCTCTTTCCTCATACAAGTTTGCTTATTTTGCTTGTATCTGTAACACAGCTGCTGCTCTTAGGCTGTTCCAGCATCACACTGGGTTTGGAGCTCCCAAACATCAGGAGCAGGGCAAAACAAGTAGTCTGATGCTGTTGCTGCTTTCCTCTCTCCCTTTCTGCCTGTTTTTAAAGAACTATACCCAACTGTATCCCAAGGACTTAGATCACGACAGCCTACTTAACAGTACGTAATCAGCCAGAAAGCAATGTGTTTCTCTTCAAATTACCTTCTCGGCACACAGAACTCAACAATTTCAGAAAAGAGAGACCATCACTGCAGATGTGTAGCTGTAAGGCTTTATAACTAGTCAGAACTCCAGGTTTATTGTGCTATTCCCTCAGCCATACAATCCTGGAGATACTACCCCCCTGAAGAAATACAGAAAATAGTATCTAGGGTTTAAGATGTTTCTGTAGCCTCTAGCTCTGCCACCCAGATCCTTCTGATTAGATACAAAGGGTACTCCCTGCTCTCCAAGCATAAATATAATGCCTTAAGTTTAATGAAAATAAGCCAGTATTTACCTACAAAAAACTCAGAACATACCATGTTAGAAGGGCAGCAGCACAGGTTAGTCCCAGTATACACAATACATACATCTTAACAAATGACAGATGTCTTTCGCACAATAAGAGCAAAGGAAAGGCATTCAACAGACCTTCCTTGTCTGAGGAGCTTGAGGATTTGCATACAATAGACTTTTTGTGACCGAAAAATGCTCTGTCATTACCGCTCTTTGTTCCATAATCATAGGAAAAAAATTCTGGCAAAAGAGCTCCATACAAGCAGGATTGTATGTGATATCATACGAACCCACTTAAATTTAAAAAAACCCAATAGCTACAGAACAGGATACAAGCTGCCAACCCCAAAGGAGATGCTTAAGCATATACAGTTTGAAGTCTTTTAGTTTAACACTTGCAGTGAGCAAGCCCTGTGCTTCTAGAAATGAGCTTTCAGACAACAGTCTGACCATGTTTTGGGGATAAAAACTGCATGGTGAGTTTCCAAATAGGGTGGTACAAATTCTGACTTCCAAGTCATGTTCTAGAATACAGGTAAATGGACAAATCTAGTTTAGATTGTAGCACTCCAAGCTCAAGGATCCACAGCCATTTCTTAACAGTTAAAGCAGGGGTTTTTTTTCTTTTAACTAATATTTAACTTCTCCTGAAACAGTGTCTTTTAAAAAGGCAGGTCTGAGTGCTTCTGCTTACAAGCACCAAAAAGTTTTAGACCTGAAGAGTCTTGCTCACCTCCTGCATAGGTTTAAACCAGCTCTATAGCATGGAAGCATTACTGGATACAACACTGCAGTGAAGAATAAGGTAGCCCTCTAACCTGAATGAAGCCACCAGAAGTCTTATCCCTACAGTCCTAGCCAGTGCCACTTGTGCAGATCTGAGCTTCTCAGACTGAAAAGAAGTCTTTCCTTCAGATCTGTTCATTAGTAATTCAACAAAACAAATAAAAACCAGACAGCATTGAGAAGCACATCTGAGGTTAACAAACCTATCAACCCGCAACATCTAAAATCAATAGTAGGGACAGGGAACCCGAATACTAAGAAATTAATTTGATTTTTCCACAAAATGGAAACCTATTACTGGAAGCTTACTTCCTAGTCCACAAATCTTCAAGTGTTAAATCCAAAATACAGAGACAAAGAATTATTATTAAGTTATGTTATTTTTCTGCCTGGCAACTATATAACATAATATAACAATACTTAAATCAAGTACTTACAGGGTCTCTCAGCTCTTCATTGTCTCGAGTTGACGTTCGAGGTATTTTCACCGGGATTTCATCTCCACATTCAGTGTCTGAAGCATTTGGAGACTCTGCTAAATCAAGGAACTCATCTCTCTTGTGACCTCTGAACCTTATTTTGTCCAACTTCTTTAGCATGTTCAGCACTGCACTTTTCTGCTTTACCTTAACATGACGGTTGGAGTCTCTGCAAGAAACAAGACATCAAGAGTACTTAGAAAGCTTGCAGTAAACCTAAATACATGCATTCTAATCACTAACTATTTCTAAACATCTTTCAAGGGCCTTTCTGCCACTGGAGGAAAAACATGCTGCAGCTTAGCTTTTTAACAGGTATTTTTTTTCCACAGCGTAACAGATGCGTGGTTTGTTTTTTAGTAGTTGATGATTTACCATCTTCCCACACTATTATGGCCTCTTTCTCATGGCTATTTTTAAAGCAAGTCAGAATGGGCACAAGCTAACAACCTGCACTCCAAAGAAAGATTAGGAAGTCAGTTCCTAACAGGTTACTTGAAACAAAAAAAAGTTTAGCTGATAAGTCCACGTTCTTCAACTTGCTGATACTTCTAATCAAAGACGTGAAGATCCGCTAAGCTTCACAACCAGTCTTTAAATTCTCAGAAAAACTGGAGCGAAAAAGTAGCGAGGCTATCATATCTCCCTGCTGCTTCAGGCTAAGAAAACAGAAAGCACCAAGGGTTTACTGAGAAAGCCACCAGATAGATCCATGCAGAAGATCCCACCAAAAACTAGAGATTGTTGAAATCAACCATAAACCACGTTCAAATGCACTGCCAAGATCCTTAAAATTACCACTACTAAGAATCTTGTATACCCTTTGCTAGATTTCTATTACTCCCTTTGAGACGCAAAGGAGAATCACTTTATTAGTGATGCTTTCACTTTTTTTTTTTTTTTTAAAAAAAAAAACTAGCATGACCAAAACTTTACTGTAAGAGAAACAGTGCAGCCAGTATTTTTGAAGAACGTGCAGGTGCCACGGCATCTGGAGGAATGAGAAATGCCCAGGACATTTCACTTCCAGAGACACGATTTGATATAAGGAATACTTAAATTGTAAAACATAAATCATACTGGGATTTTGCTTTTTAGAAGACAATAAAAGAAAGCTTAATTAATGTATATAAACTCATAGTAATGGTAGCTTTCCAAGACACTGCACTGTTTCATTTCTGATTTAAACCAAACCTGCCAAATCGCTCCAGTTCAATGCTCTACATGCATCACACTCTGTACCAAAAGGTCTCAAGCTCCATCTTTAAAAAGAAAGAAAAAAAAAAAGTTAGTTCCTTGATCTTGCCACTCCAGCAAGCTACCACTCTGACAGTTTATAACAAACTAGACACAATTTTCTCTCCTACAAACTCTGTTCCTCAGCTCAAAGTGTTCCATTTGGAGGGTGCCGCAACACTCTCACAAATGGACTTTTGCAGTGGTAAAAATTTATTTTGAGACACTTGTTCCTGTAACTATCCTTTTTTGCCTATGGTCAACATTGCTCTCCTCTTCATTAAAAACATGCTTAGCTTCATGGCACCTGATCCCAGGTACTGCTGTGGGATGAAAAAGCAAAAGGCAGATCTAGACATGCGTCACTTCAGGCATATAAATAAAGAGCAAGAAAGAAGAGCCTTTTGCTACTGGCTCCCACAGCCTTTGCACTTGAGGCAATTCTCACCTCCTAACACAAACCTCTTTTCAACAGAGCTCTCTGTCTTTCCCTGCAGATTCTCCACTTACCCTAACACTTTGGCAGTGATGACTATTCACACCAAGTTCAAACCAGATCATTCCCTTCAAAATCTGCCTTAGTTTGCACCTCTGCCAAGGTTTATTAGCACCCTTCACTTAAACACATAAGTTCAAAACTAATATAAATCCCCTATAGTGCAGCTGGCAAAAAACCCCCACAAAACTCTTCCTTTATCAGAGATGCTTAAAGTTGCAGCCCTGTGTTTAATATTTCACTTAAAGAGAATCACTTGCGGTAACTCACACCAAGGTTATCTTCTATGAACAGCTTTTCTTTGAAGTTCTATTACTTGTCAAAGCTAAGTTTAAAATAGAAACACTTCTTGCTCATTCATTGACTATTTGATGAAGAAACTTGTCAGCTATCACATCCAGAAATATCTCTAGGCCCTACTATTAATAGCAACTAGAGAACAAATGCTATCAGGGAAGTTTAAACCTCTGATAAGCACCGGCACAACTGTGTCATGCTCCCTCCCATCTCAAAGATCTCCATCTGTGTTCAACCAGTTTTACATACCATGTAAGTCAGACCTACAGCAAAGCAGTTGTAAACCAAACCCCATTTGGTCATCATCCATGCTGTCACCACTAATGATACAGCTATACAAAAAAATAATAAGGATAGTAGAGTGCTATCCCCTTTCTGGTCGGCACTCATCAGCCCACACCAATGGAGGACAAGCATGCATCCCAAGCCTTCTCCATCCCTCTTATGGATGGAGCAGTTAACTCAAGGCTGCAGATGAGCATTGCTGCCCTGGGCGGAATCAGGAGTCCTCTTCGTTCTCCTGTTAAAGCCCCATTTATCCACTGCTCCCCAAAGACCAGGGCTGGATCTGGACCTCTTTTTATAAACTGGCATATACAGCACTTCAATGGATGTTTCAAGATCTGAATTCAGTTTTCCCCTTAGAGTAGATTCACATTCACTTATCACACAAAAGAAGTGAGAGGCAACAAAAACATCTTGAGACAGAGCAATCTCCAACCCTTCTCTTCAAGCTTTGCCTTCGGGCAATGAAGAATGAAAGACCTACCAGGCCGGTCAAAAGGCCCAGCGGTGTAACTGCCTGGGTTGGACACCCTTTGGGAAAACAAAGTCCTGAACTCCAGCCTCCTCCTAGGATGGTTCATGCATTTCAGCCCTAGTCACAGAATAATGGGGCCAAAAGATGTACCCATGAACACATTTATGGTATTTTTTACTAGTAAAACCAAGGTACCTACCCTTAAGTGTGTTACCACCTGGTCTTTTAAAAATACAAACCTTTCTTTAAAGCGCTAGCAGATCACTCCACTGAACACAGCCTAAATTCTGTAACACACAGGCTAGCAAAAAGAGATGTCATCAGTGTCAATATTTTTAAAGTATTATTCGGTAGGTTGACCATTAAAAGAGGAAATAGTAAAGAATCATGTTCCTAAGCATTTTTAAGTGCTTTAAGTACAAGAAGCTATTATATAAAAATATCTGCTCAGCTATAATTTAAAAATAATAAGATCATTTTTTCTAAAAATTGTTTTGAGTGTACCAGGCTCTGGGATTACTTACAGTTACATTAGATTAACCTAAGCAAAAACCTAAGCTTGCCAACAAGCTCCTATAGAAACTCATTATCTGGCCTCCAGCCAAATGCGCAATCTAAGACAGGCTTTTTATGTCAGCAGCCTGTTCTTCAACTAGCAACTTTATTTTTTTTTAGATAAAGATCAATAAATATGGCGACATTTCAGCAGTTTCAGGCTCACTAGAAAAAAAAGCTGCTCAGAGACTTTGTATTCCAAGTGGCCTGGGTCAAATCTAGATAAGCTTGAGGAAGCTTTTGTAAAACACAAGACTAGAATCTGCCCTAGAGTTAGCTTTATTGTAAAATACAGTAACTAAGTATCAAAAACACTTGCTTCACCGTCATTGCTATTCATCCCTGCACCCTCTCTCAACTACCCATCCACATCCTGGCCTCAGATGGTTCGGCTCCAAGTTTCAGGCTGTCTCCAGTAACTCCCCATACCAGCAACACCAGAACTAACATGCAATTTTGCACATGCAGACCTCAGAGTGTGAATGTAGACCCACATCTCCTTCTGCTTTCAAACTAACCATAAACAAATATTTAGAAATTATAATAAAAATACAACTATTTTAAATCCATGCGTTGTAAACACTCTCATTTCCCCACACTGTCATACATGTGACAATAACTGTTCTCACTACCATACAACAAGCTATAAGTAAGAATTAAGACTGGTACCATGCTTGCAAATTATTAACTTGAGCAAAATAAAAATCAAATCCATCCTCCCTAATCAAGTTTATTTGTGCATACAAACACCCTACCATTAATGTAAGCAACAGGAGATCTTTCCCACATTCAACGCTGTAACAGAAAGTGCTGCAGAGCAGAGTCAGGCAGATGCTGACTCTGCAAGACTGATTTAGGTCCAACTTCATTGCACCTCAGCCAGATCTAATAATACTAGCAGGCCCTCTGTCGTAATATAGTAAGGATATCTTACATTAACATGCTTACAAACAAGGCTATTCAGGCACCCAGGTTTTTAAGAAGGTGGCTTTTATTTCTCTTGCTGCCGTAGCAGAGGTCAAACCAGCAAAATTAAACAGCAGCCTGTAAAAAGTATCCTGAAGTCCCAAACCATCTAGCAAAAAACTAGGCAACAGTTTATGTATACAGGGCTTGATTAGTGAAAAAGATCTCTCTTTTCCACACTTAAAAAAAACCAAAACAATGCAAACTAAAATCATCGTTAAAGTTGCTTTTTTTTAATTGCCATTAATATCTAGTTGCTAAAGCAAATCCTTCAAGGCCGAGGTTTTATTCCTTTTACAGAGGGCCAGAGAAGAGATGACTTTATTGGGACCTAATATGAAAACCCTCAATTAATCTCCAAATAACTGTCAGATGTTCAGTTTAAGTGAATATATCAAGACCTAAAACCCCAAACCAACATATGCACACATTCCAAACTTATGCTAAGTAGAGAAAAATCAAGTTTTCCCAAATGTTCACATAAATGGTAAGGAGATCTAGCACAGCTTTTTCTGCCTACGTTTACAGAGAGGCTTCAGCAAGGAGACAACCAGCTTCTGGGGAACGACAAGAGCCAGCCTGCCAGCATAGTCTGGAGGGGTATCGGTTACGGGGCTTGCTCCTATGGACATCCCCCCCAGCCCTTCATGCCACTGCTCCCCACACACTCTGCTCTTGCATGAACACGGAGGAGGTTGGGATGCAGAAGGAAGGATGAACTCAGGGAAGGGCAGCACTCAGTGCACTGCTGCTGCCTGAAATCCACCTTAACTCGCCCCAGTCTCCTACAAGTGGCTTATAGGTTTTGGTTTTCTGTTGTTGCATCTGATTTTTACACAAGAATACACTGAATCAGGGTATGTGGCCTGGTAGTTGGGCAGAGATTGAACAGATAAATCTTCATGTGCACTTTGTTGGAGAAAGGACTCTGCTTTGGAACACAGTGATTCAGTTTTCCTTAGCTGTTAACAAAACACAAAGCAGCTACATAAAGTCAAACAGCATTGCCTCAGTAAGTGCCCATCTGGAGCCTGGGGGGGGGGCGGGGAAACAACACTAAAACATCATGGATGAATTTCATCTTAGGTCGAAAAGGCCATAAAAGACCATGACACAGCAAAGTAACCTTCAAAGCACCTGTGTTCCTTTTGCTAGAAAAACAGCATTTCAGAAAGCTGAAGATGACATTGGAGTTGAAGCAAATCTATCATACCCCTAGTTCTCATCTTTACACCCATCTCCTTCACATTCTCCTTTTAACCTCAAAATGTCTTTCTGTAGAAGTCCAAGGTAAGAGCTCTGGTATTCCAGAAAAGCCAGGCTGTGTGCAGATGAACAAATACAGACACAGTGTCAACACCAGGATGTTTCAGTCTTATCGTGAGGGAGAGACGTGCAAATTGAGGGAGTGGAAAGTATCAGAATTACGTGAGGTATTCATTACTTCTTTGCTGAAATGCTCCTGTGTATTATCCTAAAAGAGTTGACAGGAGAGCAGGAACACAACAAGATACACTCAGGCTATCCACATTCTAACTGATACTGAAAACAAAGCTTGGTGTGTTTTTTTCTGGACGTGTCTAACTAAAACTGGAAACCTCAGTGAGTACATCTAAACCTACAACAGATTCACAGTCCAGCTCTATATACCGCTCTGTGCAAAAAGTTCCCTCTTGCTACACAATTTCTCATTTTAATAGACAGAATCTCATCTCAAGTCACTGTCTGAACATTTTGTACTTATTAATATTTAAGAAACTAACCAGCGAAAGATCAACTGGCTGCACTTGAGAGTGTCTTCTCTGCTCAGCTTTTCTTCACCCTGTGCACACACTTCTCTCAGTTTGCTCTCCAGAAGGCTCACAGCTGTGAAGAAAGCCAAACCTCACCCACAGCGCCTCTTCTTGAGCAACAGGGAATGGTTTTGTATGGTTGAAGTTGGCACCTTTCAGGAAAACTTTACATTAAGCTCAACTCAACAAGATGCTTAAGCATGCAGAAAGGACACGCACCTCACTCAACGCAGCCCTTTCATGGACGGCACCCATGTGAGACTTGTATCACCCAGGATTATGCAATATGTTAAGTTCTCTGTATAGAGCAACGTCATAATTTCTCATTGGAAACCAAGAAACAGCAATACTTCCAGCCAAACATCCAGCTGGACTGACCAAGAGCAGCTTACGAACACTCTCCAAAAGTTACAAGTGTTGCACAAGTGCTCTGAATTTCCGACATCAACAAACGCACAGGGCTTGACCTTCAGAGCTGAGCTCTCCCCATGCTTAACCTGTCACACATTCATCCTGAAATTAGTCACCACCTTAGCATCACAGTCTGGTAAAGTCTTCCTCCAATGACGTCACCCTTGGCCCCAGGGTCATAACATGATGTAATGCTTACACAGAGCAAACTGCTTTCTGGTTTTGAGTAACACCAACTAAAATGTCCCAACACTTTCAGGGTCAGGAGTCCTTAAAACTCTAGGGATAGACTAGACGACATAGGAATAGACTAGGGGGACAGACTTTGTTGGGGTTTTTTTGCATGAGAGATGAAGTTATCCATTAGGCTGGTTTTGGTGTAGAGAAATATTATGCTTAGTAATTCAGGTTTATTTTTCCCTTGAGTTTAAAGGGAGATGAACAAAGAAAATCCCACCAGAATCATCTCCTCTGCATTACAGATTGCTGGCAGAAGCAACACTCAATTAACACGGGTCAGAAACGTGCAGGAAGTTGTGCTTCAGTGTTGCAGGCTTAATTAGATGCAGCTATTAATTAACCATCAACTCTGAAACAATTTAAATTGTCCACTGACTGGGGGGAGGAGGGGAGGCAAAGAAAAAAGTGGAAAGCTGTGTAACACACACTATGGTACAACACGGGGACTGGAGACAGAAGTTCAACACACCACTCTTGCCTGCCAGTGGTGAGGTTGTCACAGCAACCATAATGCAGCTTCATGAATATGCATTACACTAAAGTCTATTTTTTTCCCAAAAGAGACTAACGTGTCATTCAGCCCACAACATGAAGCTGCCTGGGAGATGAATTGGGGTTGTACAATAAAAGTGACTAGTCTTCAAAAACCTTCAGCTCAGCTGCTGCAGACAGGAGGGGTTAGGGGAAGAGAGGGCACACAGAACATGGCATCATGGGGCTGTAGGACTTTCTTCTTTACCTGCCTCAGCCAGAGGGTACTTCAGACATACTTGGCAAACATTTTAAGGCAGAGATTCCCAAAATGAGCTTCTCAGTCCCTGGAAAGTTTCAGACCTGTGCAAGGCATCAGCCTTAATCCCTCAACCACCTGGGGACAAGCCCTTCAGCAAGCCAGAGGAGGAGGCACCTCCACTGATCCTCCACAGAAGGACAGAGAAGGAGCTGCTGCTCCCACTGCTAGGGAAAGTGCCCAAGCCAGCTGAAACTGGGGGGCCTTGGCTTGTCATCACTGGAAAATTGTGGGTGGAGGGGCTCACACAAAAAAACTCGGATCACACACGTGTACCTATACAGGTCACACACCGGTGTGTCAAGAAAGAAACCAAGGGCAGTGACTGTTTCAGCTGAGTGGCTGAAATTAGCAAGCTTTGTTACATTAATTCCTATGTAAACTGGTAAACTGGGAATTTTAACTCCCAAAACAGGAACATAAAGCTCATTTTTTCCTCAAGAGCCCTGCATGTAAAAAGAAAAAAAATGAAACATTTACTATGCCATCTGAAGAGCAGCACCAAAAATCCCTGCAAGAAAATGACTTTGCCTGCAGAGAGGAGCTCAAGCAGCGCACACAGACTGGAGGAACCACCAGCTCAAGCCGTGGGGCAGCAAGTAGTTGCTCAGCACTGGTGTTGCCAGCTTCTCTGCCAGGCAGATATCCTGTGAAAGGGGTAGCATGTCGTGATAGCAATAAAAGCCTATCGCCCTCCCTTCCCGGTCACCCACTGGGTCCACCCTCGCCACCCCTGTCCCCATTGGTGTGTACCCATCCCGATCCCAGATGAGCCCAGCCAAGCCTGAAGCCCACTTGATCACAGGCTGACACCAAAGGGAGCAACCCTGTTCATTTCTGCCATGGCCTTTACGTCACTTGACCACTCATGCAGTTTATCAGCTTGTTGCTGATACAACTAAATTTTGTGTTTGTTTTCTGCCAAGGTCAGTCTAATCAGAGCAGACAGCTATGCAGCCTCACTCATGGTTGCACAAGCTATTAGAGCTGTCGTGCCTCCCACCCAGAAAATGTTTCTGGTCGTGGGCAGAGGGAGAAAGCATCCTTTTACAGCAGCCACCTGCACTTAAATCAGGTTAAACGACTGCAAAGCCTCACCCTAAAGGCAGTGTTTATGAAGCTGCCATGAGGCACATTTCAGAAATCAGTCCCACGCCAGAGCTTCAGTCCCTCCTCTGAAGGATGGGGGAAGAGCTTGTCACAGTTCAGCATTGACTTTTTTCTGCTTCCTCACTCTGAATTTTGTCTACTAGTCAGGGGAGCTGAGGGCGAAGACGGCAAGATGAACATCACCAGCTCAGCAAGAGCCTCCATGTTCAAGAAGGCTCAGGCAGCTCAGGTCTGGCTGATCTTCAACCAAGTAAGAAGCCGGGGCACAGGGGAAGCACTGCCATAAGAAAGCAGCACAACTTCTGCCTATAAAAACAAAGCGACATGGGGGGGACAGATGGGGGGAAGGATGGGACATGACTAACACAGGATAAGATTAGGCTATCGCTGCATGTATCTCCTCTTCCACTGTTCAAATGGAAGTGTAAGAAGCCTAGCTTGACATAGCACTCAGAATAAAGCTGGCCTTTTACAATCTGCTTTAAAATAAACATTTGAAGTCAGAAATACACACACTAGCATGGAACATCTTATTCAGACTAATAGGTATATTATGAAAGGTGATCACTAAACTGTTTAGAAAGTGTGAGCCCTGCCAGCCCTCAAGAAGAATTTTAATTCTACCCTTTTGAGTAAAAAAAAAGTGCAAGTTATTGAGACCAACACAGTTACACGTGTTCAATGCTGACTGTGTTTTTCATAATCTCAGCTGCACGTTCATCATGTTCGGATGATAAATACAGATAAATCAGAAAATGAGGGTACTGCTAAAAAAAAAAGACACTGTGGAAAGAAACCATAATCTAGGCTTAGAGGAAGACACTTTGAGAACAGCCTTCCAAGGTCTATGAAGAATGGCTTGGACCTAGCAGGTATTTCTTGAAGAGGTCTCTCAGCAGCAGGTAAGCACTTCATCTGCTCAGCGTGACTGCTCATAGCTCACCCAGCAATCTTCAGAAACAGAACAAAGGTATAAAACATGGTTTAGTTTTGAAGAATGACTACATATTCCTTTTTTGATAAACAAATATTTCACCTTGCTATTCATTGGAAAAAAAAAAGAAAAAGATAAATAAGAGGTACACATTTGAAGCAGGACACGACTCACGGCTAACAGCTGTAGTCTGACTAATCTCCGCTGACCTCCATGCAGTGCATGTACCTCCACTGAGCGTAGCTGAGAGCGTGCAACCCATCGCTGAAAGAGAAGCCTGCCCCAGCCCTTACCAACAAACATCTGCAGCACCACGCATACCCAGCTTGCAAGTTTGAACGCTTCACACGTGCCACAGTGCCAAGCTACCTATGCATTACAGTTTCACTTATGGCAAGACCATACAGAAGGAGTTACTAAAGCTATCAGGCAAAAGACCACAGAGCTGCCACTGCTGTGTTACATATGCAATGATAAAATGAACTCCCCTACTTTTTTTGTTCACAAAGCAACCAAAGGGCTATGTTCATAGTCTCCAAATCATTCAGCTATCAGGGCACCTCACTGACAACAAGGCTAATAGCCTTGTACAGCAAGATGGTCTATCTTGAGGGGCTTCCCTCAGTTTAGGGAGACAATTCAGCAGAAGCCAATGTTAACAGCTCTGTAAGCAAGTAACAAAAGTTATCATGGAAACACCTAGATGTGAGTTTTCAGAGGCAGATTCCCAGGATGCAGTGATCTTTTGTACAACACTTCATAACTTGCTTCTGCAAGCTTTAACTATTCTACTACTGATTTGAGAATCCATTAAGGCTCCAAAATATCTATGTTGCAAAAATAAACCACAAAAAAACTCAAACAAACAGGTAAGTGTTTGAGATGTCTGTCATTGATTTCTGTAGTTGGCACACAGCCCATGGAAGGACTTGAGTCTTTTACCAAACACCAGTAGCTCTCCAACCGCCATACAGTCATAAAAATTATTTTAATAAATCAACATTTTTTAACTTTTCCCCTCATGAGTAAAGAAGTTCAACATTTTTGGTACATGAAGAAGAACGTGAAGATGACATAGCTAGCACATACCTAATTACAACCACCACTATAATTAAGAACCTTTAATTTCCTTCCTATACACTGGCCTTGAGCTTATGAAGAATGTTTATAATCTCCAAATCCCACACATTTTCCATGCAAGAAGCAGTGCTGCTGCTTGTTCTGTTCCTTCTCCCTTCCTCCCAACAAAAACCTGAAAATGCTGCTGAAGCTGGTGCTACAGGCACAGGAAGTATAGGGCAGGAAAAAAAATAAAATTACATGTGGATTACCCAAGTCTGCAGTGTTGTAATCCCTCATCATGTCAACTTCTAAATGAAGGGGCATGGAGGATTGCATAAAAACTTGCATAGATAACATGTAAAAGGACACTGTGTGAAAGACTGCTATGCTGCACAACACACAAAGGAGGGATTTTTCCAAATTACATGAAGGAGTAATGGAGAAACAGCAAGTTTCATACAGTAAGTCTGGCTTCAGGCATCAGCTTCATTTCTGGCACTGTCTGTACTACACAGCCACTTGTAAAAGCCATGTAAACTATTCCTTGAAATCTTATCACAGAGTAAAAAACTCAAGGTCAAGCTCCCACCAGACCAACAGAAATGCAAACAGCAGCTCCGTTGGGAAGTGGCACTCTGGAGAAGAGCCTCCTCCATTCCCACCTACACAGCTCGTCAAAAGATGAGAGGGATATTTTTCTCCACGTAGCAGAGTTTGGAAATAGCAGAGGAAGTTGTGTGACACAGTAAAGCACCAAACTTGTCCTCTAGGTACCACAGACCTCTTCTCCATTTCTTCAGAGTACAACTCTTGACGTAAGCCCGTCTGCACTGTTGGGCACATTTGCTGTAAACAGGACTGAATCACAGTACCCAAAAGACAGTTTTGATTCCTGGACTGCAATTACTTGTTTAAATAATTTGGCTTTTTAACTAACTTCTCTTAACATAGTGAAATGGCAGGCTTAAGCTTGAAAGGCCCTGCAGTTCAAGGTAATCTCTCTTACAGGAACAAACCTCTATTCCCTCACATTTCAAACTGCATCATTCCCTCAGTAGGCAGATCTGCTCTTTGTCCCCATGCTTACAATAGTAATCCTGAATTAAAAAACAAAAAAACCCAAGCTCGTATAGCCACACCAGGCAGCAGAGTATCCAATCCTATGAGAAACTAGAGGGGCCATACAGAATATAGTCACAATCTGTCAAGTTAACTCTTGTTTAGTAAACTGCTTGGGTATTCTGCCACAACTGCAGATCTTTCATTTCACGTGTTGATTTTAGCATGCTTTGGACAGCAAAAATAAGTGGAAATCTTTGCTATTAAATCTGATTCTTCCAAGAAGCACGTGTAGTCTGGGCATCTCCTCCATGCTCTTTCCCAATAACCTCTGTACATAGTATCAACTGCTGTTAAAAAAGCCAATTTTGGTGATACCTCTAACTGCTCTAAGTAGGGGATCGAAGACGGACACCAGTCCAGCCCAGGAAAAGGCTGCCATACATGTTTAGCAGTTGTAAAGTTAAATAGGCAACTGGTGGAGAAGTATGAAGGTGAGGCTGAGCAAAGGGTGTCCCCACCAGCAGTTATAGATGGGGGACGACAGCGTGGGTCTACGCTGGGAATAACCTCAGAAAGAACGACGGAGCCTGCGAGTCAGACACTCGTAGGGAAATACACAGGGTGGGGGGAAGACATTACTCCAGTTGAGTTTCCCATGCATTCTTGTCTTTTCTGCCAAATTTTACTAGTTCATGAAACCAATTCCGTTTTGCAGACAAAAACAAAATAACTCATCACTCAAAACACTAAACACTGCCACAAATGAACGCCAGCCAGCAATCGTAACCCACTCGTCTCCAGACACACACAGAGCGGCTCGGCTGTCCACCTTCAGCAGCTTGGCGCACATGGCCAATGGAGGAAAGGGGAGAAAAGACGGAGATAAGCAGCCATGTTCTATGAGCAATGCTTCCTTAAAGCATGCGTAGAGTTGAGGAAAACTAAACAAAAAATTGCGAAATTTCAAGAAAACACAGATATGACGCATTCCATAAGTCTGCAAGAAAGGTACAAAGCCTCCTCCTAACAAGTAAACCAGCCAGCTGAGGCTATTACCATAAACTAGCCCAGTTCTTACTAATTTGGCCATATTTGTAGGAAATTAACATTTTAGTGGTGCTTGTTATATCCTATTGCCTCATAACTGCGGATGGCAGAAAAAAAATTATACACAGGAGTTAACAACTACATTTTTGAAGCTGCTTGAAACAACTGGAACAAGATATCTTAGAGCAAGCCTTTAAATAAACCAGGGCACATCAACACACCCAGCTCCCCTCCTCTACCGAGGGGGAGCCTGTTGTTGGCAGCATGACCAAAGTATAGTTATGTGCTAAGTGGCATTTCTCCCAAGAGAAGCCAGCTCCTCTCTTGGTAAAGCCATATGAGTAAGGCTTCCACCATGTTTCAACATGAGATGTACTGGACGCAAGTAAGAGGCAGAAAAAAGTCTCTGCCAGTTTGGTTTTTTGATCCCAAACCTGGGTAAACCTACGAATCCAGTGGTGTTTATTCAGTTTATTAACCAAGCCTGTAACAAGCACTCTGATCTACCATACTTTTTGCATGCTCTATTTCAAAACAAAGTATTTTCTCATCTCAAAATGTCACAAATACACCGCGAAACCTGTCAGGCTGCTAAAGTGATACAAACCCAATGACAGTAAATAGCAACCTGGCACATTGCTGAGCCTTCAGACTTGAAATAAGATTTAAATTAACACAAAGATAGCAGGATGGAGAGTTTAGCAACAAAGTGAAGAAAACAAGGGGCAAGAAATAAGATTATTTCAGTCATCATTTCAATCAGACAAGCAACTTAAAAGCCAGCTACAGGATGGCATTTACGTCTGCCTCTAAGACTGGGATGAGGGCCAGAATTACACCACTTGAGCTGACCAGTTTATTTATGCCATGATGATACTTCAGTTAGCAATGATAAAGGTCCAAAGGTCAAAGTACTTTAAGAAAAAGAGCCATATACACACAGTATCCTTCTGAGTAGTTATGGCTGGAGTCGGGAAGGAAGGGGCAGGGAGCGTTATTCCTCGCATGAGCCCACCTGCCCCACAAGCCACCATGAAACCTTTCCAGCTGTGCCCATTTCAAAGCTTCCTAAGTTCACAAAGGGGATTTCTGTAGAGATCCCAGCTTTCTTCATCCAACCACTCCTAAGAAATGGCTTGTTTTTCCAAGTCAAAGCCAGAGAGAAGCCAGTGATGCTTCATGACAAAATTGAGAGCCCACGTCACCAGCTGAAGCCCAGAGACTACCCACAGACCTCCAAAAGACGTCCTGAAAACTCCCTAAAAAATCTGGGGGAACGAGTAGAAACGAAGGCAGAGAGCAACATTTTTGACACTTCTGTCAGTCTCTTAACCAGGATTTCTTCCAGTTCTAACTTATTCCCAATTACTTCATTAATATTCACATATTTAAATCTTGGAATTTTAAAAAATAAACTATGGATTTCAGCGTTCAAGAAGGATCCTAAAAGTTTAATTACCAATCAGGCTCAAGTTCTGGTTTGTGGATATCAAGCCTTTTGTTTACACTACAAAAATGTTTTAACAGATACAGTCCCTGAAAGTCATGGAAACTTGGAATTCTGAGACTTTTGCATTAGTGACAGAAGCATGCTGAAGACTGCAGGACATGATCGAACTACCAGCTAGCACTGAACTCCCACTAACCTCTGATTTGCTTATATAATTGCCATCGGCATAAAAAAAAAAAAACAAACCCAAAAAACCCCCACCTTTATACCACANAATCACCCCTAAAAACCCCCACATTATACCACATTCTTCTTGAATATTTTAGGGATTCCAAAAGGCTCCCATCTGTGCCCAAAAGCAAACTACGGAACATCAAATTTGCTGAAGGGAAAAAAAAAAAAAAAAAAAGGAAAAAGAAAGACAGCATCTTTGGATTTCTTTGTTGTAGGCATCTGGGGCCTTCAGCTGCAGGATCTAGGCAGGCTGACTAAACTTGAGCAGGGACTTGGATGGCTGTAAATGGGAGTTTGTTCTAAGCAAGACCTAAGTCATGGAAGATGAGATGACAAGAAACAGGGACAGGCTGTCTTTAGGGTGAAAAGAAAAGCTGTAAATACACAATACAGGGATAGTTCATATCCTACTGATATTCCCGCCAAACCCTTCCATTTGTTGGACAGTACAAAATCTTCAGAAACTAAACAGCAGTTTTAATCAAGGACTGTTTGTGTTTTTATTGCTGCACTGAACTTTGATGCCCCACAGCATACCAGAGGCGTCAGGCCCCTAAGAGCTGTATTGCAACAAGCAGAATAAAACACATGCCCTGCTACACCCTCTCCTTCAGAAGAGGCAGGCACACGACCCAGAAGACATGAAAGCAAGTTTTTCTGAACTAGAAGACTGTTTTCCAGTAATTGGAAAGGTTCCTGGGTGCCCAGGAATCACAACAAACAGTAAGATGGGAAAGCTAGGTACGATTTCTGTATAACCAGACCCAAGCTCTCTGACTAAGAGCTCACACATGTACATAAAAAAAGTCTTTGGATTTAGTATATAAGTTAACAAGGCTACAGAAGAGGTCAGACCACTTCATACTGGCATTCCTACGTGAGGGTGCGTATAAGAGCACATGGGGGACGAAGAAGCTGTCTCTCTTCAGGAATGACAAGACTACTGAACCTCACACAATTGAATAGCTTTAAATAAAGGTGTTTTCTTTAGTGGACTGGCTACCAGGCAAGCTTTCCTTTCCACCTTGCCAGGCAGAGCGCTTTGCTCTCCCCCATGCCCCAGTGACAATACTCACATTACTAGTTATGACTGCATTTTGCAAAAAACTTTAAATAAGAGTTGAATCTACTCATTAATCTTTATTTAAAAAGAAAAAGAAGTTATTTCAAATTATTATCAACTTGTAAGAAAGAAAATCTGCATGCTTGTAGCTAATCTACTTCAAGAGTTAACATCTGGCATTTCCTCCACGGTTCAGAAACACCAGCAATGCATCTGCTTCCTAAGCATGGTTTCTTATCTCCCATTTCAGAAAACGAGCAACCTGTGGTCAGACAGTCATCTTCAAGGTCCAACCCCTTCTTAGGATTTCCAGTAAGTATAACTGTCTTTACCTACTAGTATTAACTTCATAGCAATTAAATCACCAAATTAAAAAAAAGCTCTAGAAAACGCCAGTCTATGTAATTTGATTCAGCTGGGGCTTTTGAAAAGGGAGGAGAAAGTAAAAAAAGCAAATCAACGCCTTTAAAGCAAACAGACACTCTTTTTTGTGTCAGTCCATGCAGTGTTTCCAAAGCTCATCTAACACAACTGTTCCAACAGTTAAATACACACATGAAACTTTTTGTGCAATGAGTGAGGTCTGCTGTACTTTCATACTAGCTCTCAGATATTATGATGAGCTTTTAGCCAGCTGAGAAGAAAGCCACCTTCAGGGTAAGATAAACAGACATAGTTTGCTTCAGACAATAAGGAATACAAACTGCATGGAAAGATTTTCCATGATTTAACAAAGACAATAATTTGTCACCAACAGTAGACTAATGAGTCACAGACAACAGCTTAATACTTAAAGCTTGTCTCTAAAGAAAAAAAAAATTTATGCAATTTCAAAGTGTTAACAACAAAACAGAAAAAGTTTTGAATAGATCCCATCGCCTCCAACCAGGACAGCTGTATGCATCCAAGTGAAATCCGAAGCGGACACTGCACACAGGCAGGCTTGCATTCCACCAGGAAAACTGGACTAAAAATGCCGGTCACCGTTTCTCATTCAAAAAGCATATGCTGCCCTTGCTCTGCTTCAACAGAGGACTGCTGAGGGCCAGAGAGCTTCACCAGGCAAATTCAAACTGCTAAGCAAAGTGAGCTCCACATTCCTCCTATAAAATAGTCCAAGAAATGGTATTTGTGCCTCACTTGTTTTTAATGTGTTGTTGTAGAGGGATAAGCGATCCAGCGTTAGAGGAAATCGTTGCTGGCAGAGCTCTCAAACTGGGGAAAGAAGCACAAGTAGCTTTAGAAAAAAGTGTATTTGCTGTAAAAATGTTTCCTAATAGTTTTCTGGGGAAGTCAGAACTATCCTACTTTGGATGGTTATTCGCATAACAGAAAGTAAAAATAAGAGCTGTTGAATGTGCATACATTCATCTGTCCCATAAGCAACTCCGCTGGGGATGGAAGGCAAAAATCCTTCAAAGTACGCCCAGACCCTTTCATAAGCACCAAAAGCTTTATATTCAGAACGCTTCTCTGAAACAAAACAGGGCTAGCTCCAGATAATCTGGAAGAGACCATAGTCCTCATTTCTGCCGTGTTTTTTGCAAACTCTTGACGTTAGTTTTAATTACTGCACGTTTCCAGGAAGTTCTTACAGCTGAAGAAAATCTTGGGAGCGCAGCACCCTGTAGCAGCTGGCAGTTCTCTTAAAGGATCAATGTGTCCAGCCAGATGCTCCATGGCTTGTTGGGAAGGACATTCCTCATTGCACAATCCCAGGCGATCCCATAGAGGTGCTGAGACCGTACACTGTTTTACACAAAACCAAGCCACACTACATTTTCGTACAAAAGGTGATCTCAGACACTCACCGATATCTTTTGGGTTGCTTTGTAGATTAGCCATTAAGAGGAGCGTGATAAAAGCACTGCAGAAGTGCAAAACTGGAATAATGCCTAGAAGTGGTTTAATGTTTTGAAAAGTCAGACTACATAAAGAACATAGTTATACAGACTCCACTTATTCCAGTCCTTCCGATGACATGATCCTTGCAAGTTGATGCAAGACTTAGCAGTCTACAGAGCTGGTTTTTACTATTATCTGATGATCACAGTCCAAAGTCGCCCTAATATTAGTCACACGAGGATGCTTTGGATGTTTTGCTGCTCTCAGGTCCCACGCTTCACAGCTACCTTTGCCCCACACAAAGAGGATGGCAGCTGCTGGGAATTGAACCTCTCAGCTACACATCGCAAGAGGAAGCAGCCAGGATCTTCAAGGAAGATACGTTCAGGCAACTCCCTTGGCATTACTCCCTGTCTCACAAGGGAAAAGGTGAGCAAGAGGGAAGATGAAGAAAGCCCCAAACCCAAAAGTGAGTTCAGAGATAGGATCCCAGACTACAGATCAGCTTGATTTTGAATCAGGTAGCTAAAGCTGTGTTCAATCGAGGGCCATGGAAGTGCAGGGAACATCACACCAAAGGTACACAGCATTTCATCTTTGGGTGCTGTACTTGCTATTTATTTCCCATTGCAATGTGGTACCTTGTTCAATAGTTGTGCGTCTTACAAAACACTCAGACCCCAGGCTACTGGTCCCTTCACCCCC
Source organism: Balaeniceps rex (assembly GCA_013401315.1). Classification (NCBI taxonomy): domain Eukaryota; kingdom Metazoa; phylum Chordata; class Aves; order Pelecaniformes; family Balaenicipitidae; genus Balaeniceps; species Balaeniceps rex. Next base: position 42,195 of record VYZW01062260.1, read on the forward strand.
AGAACAGGGTTATGGATATTTTCAGTCTGGTCTCTTCTTTGGTGCTCAGACCTCTAAGACTCAAATTAGACATGCCACCCGCTCCAGCCAACCCAGAAAGCACAAAGTCACCCAGTTTCTGGCAGCACATTGTCCCTGGAACAAACCCTAATACTGTCAGTGGTCACACTACTGCAGGAGTGTCTGGGAAAGCAGCTTGTGCCCAAAGCACACAACTACATGGCTCCCTAGACTCAGATCTGGAGTAATTTACAGTAAATTACAGGGTTTAGACACCCACATCAGTCCTAACATAACCAGGAGGAATCCTGAAGCTGTACAGCTACAGACATCAGCTGGCTCTACGAAAAGCAAGATGGAAAAAAGATATCCTTGTCAGGCTTATAACACAGTATCATGGACTATGCATGGCCTTCAAAGTACGTTTTAAGAGATCCTTCTCTAGAGGCTTCACATTTCCCCAGCCCTATGGCTGTGACACTGCTTAAATACTGCTGACAGTTATAAATCCACACGCCTCCCTGTAGCCCTGCTACATTTCCCCAGGAATTACAACATGCTCTTAACCTTGAAAAGTGCATCAAGTTATTTTAAAATGCAGTTACTGTGCACACCTGGGAATGCAGAGATGAGATCCAGAGAGAGGGGAAGAAAAACACGCAAACCATTTCCTGAATGTAGAAGGAAAGTGGAGCCTCAGGTAGTAAAATCTGCGGTGAGAGGCTGGAGGACTTTTTTCTGAAGGTAGCACTAGAGCTAAAACTCTTTTAAGAAGTTCTCTTTTGCATACACTTTTCAAAATTTAAGCTAATGACAAACTTCAGGTTATGAAATAAACCCTGCTTTGAGCATCTAAAGATGCTTGTGTATCCTTCCATTGAAAAACCTGGTACTAATTTTCAGTCTTCGAGAACTGGTGAATTTGAAGTGTTCTGTATATGAGTAACCCGATACCTGAAATGAATATTGAAGGAACAAGTGGCTTTTACAACATGGTAAAAAATGCCAAGCATTAGTAATGCCAGATACTAATATAAACTGCCGACAGTCCTATCGAGAGCTCTGATAAGACAGTTTTAGCAGTTGGAAACTAATTGCACTCAGTCACTAATTGCATACATCAGGCCAGCATGGAGTGCATGGCTTTGTTCTCTTTAATTAAGATAAGTATAGACCTCTCATGTTGTACAGTTACTTTCAGGGAAGTACTATAGAAATTTAAAATGTGCCTATTAACCGTTGTATTTGGACATAGAGAAGGCAAGCAACTGCTAACTGCTTTTTCCACATAATTTTGCCATATTCTTTAAGAACCTTAAAAAAAACATCTTAACCAACTACACACACCTAGATATACAAGAGGGGACACTCAATGGTCAAGAAATGAGAGTGTCCCCTCCCACAGAGTTTGATGAGAATCCCAAGGATGAAGTGATATTTTGTGCTTTATGCCTTTTTCTTGTTCTCCTCTCTCCCTCCTGTCCATGAGCAGTGTTACCGGCATTACACTAACAGTTTTATTCTGCACCTGAAGTGTTGACCTAAAAATGAAAACCCTGTTTACAAATTCTATATTTAACATTGACTACAGAGTTACCCATACAAGCATACAAAACAGATGTGGCAGAATAAGGAAGCATCCAAACTTCACTCCATTTAGTTTATAAGACAGATGCTCACCTTCAGGCATGTCACAAGGGAAATGCCGTAACGTAGAAAGTGTCAATGGCCAGGCAGGTCAGCCCCGACTTGAGTACAACGCAGCATGGGATAGCTGCTGGAGAGCCAAACCAGCCCACAGGAAAGACATGCCCTCACAAACGTAAGCAAGCATTCACTCAAAACTGAATCAAGCTCCGTTTCAGATAGCAGTCCATATGAACACACCCCAAGAAACATACATACCCGTGTGACTCAGCATCTAATGATTACACTTACTAGGCATGTGTAGCCAGCAAACCTAGTCATAAATCCCTTAATCACAGGTCAAAATAGTTGTCAAAGCCTGCATTGATGGGATCAGGAAAATGCTGAAGCATCTGGGGTTTTTTAACAAGGAACATCAGCTCCTGTGGAAGAGCAAAAGTACTCAGAGAAGCCGCATCAGTGACTTACAGCACCAAAGTGACCTCTTGGACCTGCATCCTAAAAAAACACGCTCAAAATTTACTTTAGAAGTTTCTTATTTTTACAGCATACTGGGAAATGTGAGGCCACAGCTGGAGTGCTGTGTCCAGTTCTGGGGCCCTTACTACAAGGGAGATGTGGACATACTGGAGAGAGTCCAGCGAAGGGCCACAAAGGGACTGAAGCATCTCTCCTGTGAAGAAAGGCTGAGAGACCTGGGACTGTTCAGCCTGGAGGAGAGAAGGCTCAGGGGGATCTTATCAATGTGTAGAAATACCTGAAGGGAGGGTGCAAAGAGGACGGAGCCAAGCTCTTCTCAGTGGTGCCCAGTGACAGCACCAGAGGCAATGGGCAGACTGAAACACAGGAAACACCTTTACTGTGAGGGTGACTGAGCACTGGCACAGGTTGTCAGGGACGTTGTGGCGTCTCCATCCTTGGAGATACTCAAAAAGCCATCTGGACATAGTCATGGGCAACCAGCTCTAGGTGACCCTACTTGAGCAGGGGGCTAGACCAGATGATCTCCAGAGGTTCCTTCCAACTTCAACCATTCTGTGAAACAAAAAGACTAGTTCTCTTCAATCACTGATGAGACACCTAGAACAAGTTTTACAGTAAATTTGATGCATTCTTGTTAACATGTGTATCTAGAACAGGTGATGTGTTCTTCACAGACCATCACAAAGAACTTGCTGCATTAACTTGGGATTTGTAAGAAGCTGCAACTAAACAGAATTTCAGTTTCCATTAAGATGCAGACTATCTTTTAAACTAAAAGAGACAATTTTAAGTACTTTCAAGGCATGTTTTGAAAATACTGCCAGTGGTTTTTTTCCTCATTAACACAGGCAAGTATTACACACATATGGTGACCCAAGAGGCAAACAGAAAGGATTTTTCAAACTCAACCGAACATGTTGGGCATCTTTACCTTCCACTATTCTGAAAAGCAAAAAACTGCATTTTCAGTCATTTAAGCACCTCTGAAGATCTGGCCTTGTAAGCCATGGAATTAAATTTACTGCTACCAGAGAGTGCACCAGGAGAAAGGACTGGGTGCTAAAGAGAGCAGGGGAAAACCAGCAAGAGCACTCCTAACCACAGATACAGTATTTTTGGTTTGCTTCCGATAACTGATCTTTCAGTTTAGTCAAAGCAAGAAGATGTACTGTTAAGGTGAAGAAAAAACATCCAGAACTTACTCTCTGTGAAGACTGCAGAGCCTGTTAATATTTATGAAGTCTGAAGTAGCTTCAAAGACTCCTTACTTCATTTTCTTATGTCACAACAAAAAGCAGCACTAACTCATTAAATTTTAAGGTGAGTTTGCCACTAAACTATAACTGTTTCAATAAATTCTGACCTCCTAGGAAAAGGTCCAACTTCTTTGTTTTGCATGTGTTTGTGTCCCCCACATCAATGACAATGACCACAAGATGAAAAGAGAAAACTTGCATTTGTTCAGCAACTTGAAAGATCAAAACACATAAACCCTGGAAGCACCCAACATTATGACCCAAAAGCTACGTTTCACAGCTGTATTCCTCTGCGTAGATTGTTTCATGGATTAACCTGCCACCGTGCAAGGCCAGGGCAGTAGGCAGAGAGTTTTGGAAGACCCTGATTAAGCACTAACTGTCAAAAGCTTTCCCTCTGATCAAACTCTGTGTCATAAAAATAAGACATTAGAGGAAGTTGTTATGTCCTCCTAGCATGGATGCTGCCATGCAGATACTATTTAGCTGAGAAAAATCTAGGTAGGAAAGAAAAGGAAACAGTGTTACAGGATAAAGCTAGAAAATTGTGTACTTTATTTGGGCCTGACATGGTCAGGTTTGGACGAGAGAGCCTCCAATTCGGGATGGCAGAATTTTCTGCACATAATACTGGAGTATTTTGGTAACAGCCAGGGCTTTGGGGACTTCAAAGTTAGAGGGTATCACCGCTAAGCCTGATAAATACTGGGGGTAAGTAGAGGGAGGAAAAGACCAGGACAAGCCATTGAATAGCTACATAGCTTTAACCCAAAACATTCAGCAAGGTACATGTTGCCCTTGACTCAAGCATTCCTGAATAGCATTTATTTTCCAGACCTATAATAAACAAAACATCAGGAAATGTGATCCATTACTCCTTAAATAAAAAGTTATTCACCACAAAACTGTTAATAGGACCATATGTCACACAACACACAGCCTCATATCTTCAAGAATCCCTATGGATTTGGTGGTGGCTGAGTCAAAAAAACAAAGCATGACTTTTCAGCAGACAAAATGAGGTGAAATGAGGTCTTTGTTCATTTTCCAACAGCTCTCTCATCACTTTGAGGGTGAAACAGTTAATGCTCCTCCTTAGCTTTGAAGTCTGTGTATTAAGGAGTGAATACTCAAGTATCAGAACGATGTTGAAGACACAACACATATATGTAGTACCACATGTATGTACGTCATATGCATCCACAGACAATGTCCCATACCCCAGAAGTACACCTGACCTTTAACAGCAGCACTAATCACTTCTCAGACACTGCAGAAGTTCCCTTCCCAAAATAAAATATTAAAGTTGGGGTTTTTTCCGAGGTCTCAAACAATATTGAATCTCTTTGGCATCCCCAGCCATTCACTCTTATAATGAACTTCAGTTCCTACAAGCTTTGAATGTCACACACTGGGAGGAGAAGGGGTAGGGCCAGGGAACAGCTTCTGCATTGGCTACCTGCTGTAAATCACCAGGAATTAGTTTACAGCCAGGAAGACAGCAGGGCTGCATGTCAGCCCCCTGATTTCGCCTCCCCAATCAGGATCTCCCCTCTGCCAGTCTCTCCGAACTCAGGTCCCACCGAAGAGCCAGGACAGGCTTTTCCCAGCTGGTGCCCTTAATTCCTCCCTCCCCCACAGGCACTGACATCAGGTCACCAGGCCACAGCGATGCTGGCAAGGCGGGCAGGTGGGCCAGGAAGGAGGTCAAACCCTGGGTGATGCCTTCACCCAGCGCAAAAGCTGCACCGTGCCAAGGAGCGGCACACATACGTTCAAGCAGCAGCAGCCTCCCCAGTGCTGCTCGACAGTCACTCACAACCCAGGACGTGCTGAGCAGACCAGGTCTCACTACTGCCACAGTTAAGAGAAAAAAACCCAAACCCATCAGTCTGACACTTTAGCTTGCGTTAGTCCCACCTGCCACTGGCCAAAATCATCTCCGAGAGCTTACCTGCAGAGCTGGAAACATGACATGGTTCATCTTCAATTCAGTCTGGCATCTCAGCCCAAAACTACCTTTATTATGGCAGTGGGATGAGCCAAACATACTTGTGGCCACCGTATGAAAAACAGTGAAACATAACTGAAGCTTTCAGGTATTTTTGCACCATTTAGTATCATAACACCAGCAATTGATTTTATATTTTGTCAGTTTCACAGCTAGTAGCTTAAACGTCAGCTTCAGAAGAACATAGACTAGGACTAAAAAAAGCCCTCCCTTTTTGAATAACTTGATAACTAGATATGGCATTTGATAACTAGATATGGCATTTTTAAAAAAAGAAAAGGTTTAAGACAGCTCACACCTCTAATTCTGAGGAATGAAACTACTTATCACATGTTAAAAACTAAGGCAGGATACTGTCAGATAATGCAGAGCCCAGGTACCTGGGACCCCTACTTCATTAAATATTTCCCCTTCCCACCCACATTTCGACCACCACTGGAAGTGCAATACCCGAGAACTTGTCCATCATTCATTCCACATTCACACAAGCTTAACAGTACCACATCTATTCAATCTAAAACTCTGCAGCTGCAATAACAAAGCATGACATGAAAACATGACAAAAAGCTGTTATTGTCCCCTGTTTGCCCCATACATATGTTTAAGCCCAGTGATGACCCACAGAAGTACACACAGGAGGCTCACAAGATACGTGCACACCTACAGCAGCTTTTCTGAAGGAGTCTGGGTTGACAGCTTGGACTGTGGAACAGCCATTCAGCCAGCACCATGGCTCTGCCGTCCCCTCAGTCTCCTTGAAAGTAAGCTCTCCGGCAGCATTTCTCTGCTCCTACTCCTCCAACACTCCCATGCCTCATCGCTCCACATCAAGATGCACCCAGCCACTGCACACTTTGAGGGATCGGTACATTGCTAGCTACTATTTCATTTGAACATGCGGCCAGGCCCTAGTTCAGCCAGGCTCAGCTAAAGCTCAAGATACAAACCTCACAACAGAAACAACGTTCCCAGGTCTTATTTCCAATTCGGATGTCACCCAGATGCCACCCCGGCCGGGTGGCAGGAAGAGGTAAAGAAAGGTGCGATGCAGCTCGCACTGCCCCCCCCCCGCCTTGCCAAGGGAGATCCCTGCGAGCAGCTGTAGGAAATACTACCATGATCAAAGCCAACTGCACGGCAGCATGAAGACGAGAAGCAGGTCTGGCACGGACAGCGTACCAGCACCCGCAGCACAGTCCCCAGGACAACAACTCGGGAGACCAGCTGGGACGAGCTGCTTTTGTACAGAAAGATGCGACCTTTACCGGGTTCACCGCCACCCTACACACGCCGTGTTTACTACAGCCTGTGACTCCTGGCTCCGCGTTTCACCTGGACGGTGGCGGTGATGCACGCCTGTCCCCGCCGCCCAGGACGGCTCCTCCGTGCCGGAGGGGCGCGGGGAGGAGAGCGGAGCAGCCGGGGACCCCCAGCGCCCACGGGGACGGTGTCCCCATTCCGCAAACGGTCGAAAAAGGCCCAGAAAGACTGAGCCGCCGGCCGAGCTCCCCGCTGCCTCCCCCCGCAGCCCCCCGGTCCGCCCGCCGCCGTCCGCTTCCCCCCCAGACCCGGGAGAGCCGAACAAAAGGCGACGGCGGGAACGGGGACAGCGACCCCCTCCCGGGGGTCCCCGTCCCGGGGAGCGACGGGCCCGGCGCAGCCCAGCCCGGCCCTCTTCGGCCCGGCGGGAGGCCCGGCGCTCCGCACGCAGCCCCGCCCCGCGGTGAGGAGGCGCGTCTATCCCCCAGCCCGCGGGGCCAGCAGGTCCCTGCCGCCCCGGCCCGGGGAGGTCGGCGCCGGACTGAGGGCGGAAAGGNTGGAAAAAAAAAAAAAAAAAAAGAAAAATATTATTATTACTTCCCCCCTCAGAGGCCGCCCGGCGGGGCACTCACCCTGCTCGTAAATCGGAGCAAACTCTCATTCACGCTCCCCGCGGTGCCCAGGCCGCCAGAGCCAGGCGACGCCCCGAGAGCCGCCGGTCGCTGCGCTGCG
>VYZW01062260.1:49860-96951 GCA_013401315.1 Balaeniceps rex
AGCGACCGCCCAGCCCCGCCGCCGCGCCCGGCGTGCACCTGCCCTGCGCCGCGCCGGCGCCTGCAGCTCGCCTGCGAAGGAGCCCAGACGCCTAGCAGGCAAGATCCTCCATACTGTGCTGGCTGTTTATGGTGCAGTCTGTGCTGCCCTCTGCTATATGCATTGCACACCGGAATAGCCCGCAGCGGGGATTGCGCTGTCTAAGTATGCTCTTTGCTATACAGCCTATACCGTAATGCTATGTATGGGTAGCGGTAGCGTGCATTCTGTCTGGATCCTGAGTCCGGCAGGATCAGGGCTTCGTTGTGCTCCGGGCTTGACAAACGCACAGACACGGCAGCCGCCTTGCCTGTGCTTTGCTGTAATCGTAGGAATCGTATCGCCGGAGCTCATTGCGCTCCGGTTAATCGGGGTCTGAGGGCAAAGCACGTGCCCGAGCTGGGGCGAGGTGGTGGCAGGGCTGGGGGCTGCAGTCCAGCCCGGGGTACCTGCTCTGGGGCGCTCCATGGCACCAGCTGCAGTGGGCCGGTGGTGCTGACGGGCTAGGCTGGCCGTCTACAGCCTCACCACACACATGCTCAGGAACCCAGGCCTGCAGGGAAGGGGTCATTCCTGCCTATAGACACCTCGATGTCAACACTACGTATGTTTGTTAATTATTTAGTAAGCATATAGGGCTGTACACCATTGCTCATGCATCGCTCATTCTGTTTTGCGCTGCTTGTTGTTAACCCTGATCTCTTTTTCGTAGCTTAAATACAGGGAGTATGTGCCATAAGAAGCCCTTTTATTTCTCATTCCTCTCATGTCCCATCTTCTGGGTTTGGTGATGCAGGGACTGCCTAACGGAGCGGCTGCCGTGCAGCGTAAGCAATATTATACAATTTTGTAATAGATCTGTCTACCTCAGTGCGTGCCTCTAGCGCAATGGAGACGAGCCATGGTTTGCGACACGGCATCCTCCGGTGAGCCCCCGGAGGGGGTGGCCCTGGCTCCACTGCTTTTCTCCAGCATATTTGTCCGTTTGCAGGCTGGTGACTGACGGCACGTTCCGCACTCGCCAGCATCCTCGTATTTCACGTCATCTCGTGCCCTTTGCATGCTGTCTTTGTCACTCTTTATTTTTTGAGGTTCAGAATTTATGAATCAAAAGATGGGGGAGTGGAGCCATGTGGAGGCTGAGTCAGATTGTGAAAAAGGAAATCCAAGCGAGAGTGTGCAATTGCATATCACATTTACAAACACGGTTTCATTCATCTCCATATGTTGCTCCTGTTACTACTAATAAAGCTCTGGTTTCTCAGACTGGTGCTACCCTGGGAACACTGTTTGATCTTCCTGGGATTTTTACTCTGTAGCCTGTGTAGTATTTTTGTTATAGTGCGTTATTTTCCTGATTATGTTTTTATTACTTTGAACACATGTTAATAACAGAAAGAATCTGATAATATGAATGTACGTCCCACACCCTCCTCTTTTGTTCCTATTATTTGATCTGCAAAGGAATGACAGATTATTTACCAGCAGCAATTTTTTCCCTCTATAGTGGTAAGATTTCCTAATTATAAAAGCAAAAAAAGCCTTTTCCCTAAGCATGCACCCCTGTTTGCTTCCTCTTTCTTTCCTCATCCTGCTAATGAGATCCAACTCCATCACGGTTAGTTTTGGAGCTGCAGGAAATCTAGCTTTGTCTACTAAAACATTTCTACAGAAGGCTCCATACGCAAAGGGAGCCAGAGAGCAAAGTCTGCATAATGGTGACTGGGGTTTTCTTCCCTGGCAGGGAGGTGTAACTGTGGAGTGTACAGTAATTAATTTAATCCAACACTGGGAGAGAAGAAGGAAGAAGACAGATTGTATTGGGAAAAAATAAGTGTTTTTAAAGTTTCAGATGTAAGATCTAAGTGGCAATTTCAATGACCTTCATGATTTCTATTTTAGACAAAAGGCAGCAACCTAGTACAAGCGTATCGTTTGTCTTCTCCTGGCCTCATCCTTTGTTCTCCTTGGGTTTAGCTTGTCACTTCCCAGGGCTTGACTCTGTCCCTCATAGGGGCAGCAGCACCTCTCACGCATGACTCTCAGAAGTGCTGTTCTGGCAGGTGATTTTTTTTCTCCAACTGCTTATTTCACATCATCTCTGCTGTGCAAGGTCTTTCTTTCTTCTTATGACCCTCCACGTCTCTCTTCTCTGTGTCTTATTTACGCCTCAGTATTTCTGTCTTGCCCAACATTGTGCTGGTTGCTTTACCTTCCCCCTTCTGTTCGCTTTTTGTCTGCTCACACCTTTTCTCTCATTTTTGTCCCCTTTATATTCTCCCTTCTTCCATCTTTTTATTTCTCTTCTTCTGTCCCAGTTTGTATACCCTGTCTTTCTGTCTCTTTTCTGACGTGTCACCTCAGTTCACTGCCTTACTCTACCATCTCTTGGCATTTTTTCTCCATGCTGTTCCCTTGGTCATTGTCTTCCTCCATCCTTTCTCCTGACTTACATTTGCATATATATGTGTGTATACATATATCTCTGCTCCACTCCAGATCTTCCATTCTCCAGCTGAAACAAAGAAATGACTCATGTTGATAGTCTGATCCTATTGCATCCCTTTCTCAGCACCTGAAATATGCTGCTCCTGCCCATCCTCAAACACGCCTATTGGGTAGACTGAAGAATTAAGTATGTGGGAAATGTTCCTATATTCAGAAGTAGACTTGAGAAAGCAGCTCGCTCAGGCTGCACTGCAAACAGAGTAGTTATTCTGCTCCCACTGGCAGTACCAGAGGAGGATTGTAAGCCCCTTGAACTCAAGGACCTGATGGCATTTTCTTCACACTTCTAAATTTCTGATTTTTGGTAATGAAAAGTCTATAATTTTAGGTAAGGGACACCGCCATCTATTTGAATTATCCCTTGAATCCTGGACTGATCCAAAATAAGACCCCACAAAATGGGGGGGTTTTTTGCCAGTTGTTTTGTTTTATACGTTTGGTAAGCCACCTTTGTGCAGGTGTTGGGAGAGAAATGCTTTTCTCCTTGTCAGAGCTAAGCTCTGCCTCTGAAAAGGGCTCTGTATGGGGCGAGGCTGGGATCTCGGCTTGTCAGCTTCCCTTTTTTTCTGGAGCCAGAGGGAGAGGAGAGAGCTGTGACTGTAGGATCATATGCATTGGGTGGGAGATGAAAGGATAGATGCATAACCCAAAAATGCTACATTAACCTCAGGGGGTGGGGGTGGAGTTGTTTAATAATATTTCCCCTTGACTATCACTGTCTACAAACAGCATCATTGGGGATCAAGGGCAAATGTTAGATTTTGCTGTTTAAATAAGACTTTTAGTCTAAAAAAAATCTGATTTAATAATTAAAATTTTTTTTTTTTTGTCTTTCAAAAAGCATACTACTAACTGGCTGGAATGAAAACAGCTCCATCCCACGGATTCCACCTCCGCTTTCTGGCAGCTTACCTGACTCATAAAGAGAGTGGGGGATTTTATATGCCACCTACATCAACATTTTCCTTTGTGGTGAGAGTTAATCACCACCCTTGTCATATTATTTCACCTACCCTCTTGAAGATACGATCTGTCAGGGGGGATTGTTTATCTTTCAAGCCAGCTGTAAAACGTCTTATAGAATAGGGGTTTTTTTCCTGAATTTGGTGAAAATACACAGGCAGTCCATTGCAGTGAGGTTGTCTGTGTTATGTGTGAAAAACTGGCGTTTACCCCAGGATCAGGGAAGAGAGAGTTTCCGTTTGCAGAGGACTCGTCTCTGACATGAGATGTGCCACCTGGAGAGTTGAGATGCATCAGCTGAAGGTAGAGGACCATCCCCCAGGTAATCATTGCAGGAGGTGTGCGCTGAGGAAGAAACTGTGGGGTTGTAGCCACGATGACCAAGGATTTAAGAGGGCAAAGTTTTGTCAGCAGAGGCAATGTTTATATTAGGCCAACAGAGAGAGTCAGCAAAAATGGGCATGCTTTTGGGCACATAAAATCTCTCCGTATAACCTGTTTGTATAACCTATGTGACCCTGTCTCTTGTGAGGAGAGAGATTGTATGTAGTAGGCTGAGATTTGTCAAGCAGAAAATACTACACGAAAGAAGACAGGAAGATAGGAACGAGAACAACACACAGAGGTGGCAATACAATAAATACAGTGTGGGCAGGAGGCAACGGGAGAAGGGGTAGGAGGAACTGAAAGTGCACCTCCAGGAAGGTTATTGGGAGTTACAAAGAGGACATGAGTTACCCTGGAAAGTGAGAGGAAGCTTGAGCAGAAAAGCATGTGACATTTTTGCAGAGGAAATTCTTGAAATGAGGTACAGGGCGGGCAGAGAGGAAGGAACAGCAGAGACCGGTCTGGAGCTCAGCACTCGGTCTGAAGGAGGGCCATAAGAGTCTCCCCATTTCTCTGTCACAAGGGCAGGCAGAATGAAGGAATGGGAAGGAAAGGGGAAAAACAAAAGAACTGAAGTGAGCTGTTGGCAAACATGGGTGAAGGAAGGGTAGGAAAGCTGCCGCCATGTTGACAGAAAAGGAGAAGTCCTCTTCGGGTCCTCTGTGGGACCTGGAAAATGCTTGAGTAACAAGTGGGGTGCTACAAGACAGGAGGCAGGAAGCGTCCCATCAGGAACTAGCTGTCTGACCGTACCCAATACAAATATGGGTTATTTCCATTCTTGATATGTATAAGCCTTAAAATGCATTGCAGATACAGCAGCTCTGCCCTGAAGATATGGATGCTGCAGCTGTCTCGCCATTCTGTCACACCTTCCTCTTTCTCCCACGCCAGAATTAATCCCATATTCTCTCCTCTCCTGCACTGTGTGTCCTCAGCCCAGCTCCGATCGTCCTTCCTATCGATTGTGCCCGCTTGATAACTGGGGCACAACTCAAGATAAGGACTCAGGAGTCACCCACGAAGATGTGCTTCTTGAAGCAGAGCCACTAATGAGCTCTGTGGAGGGTGCGTGCTGAGAGAGGCACCAGCAGGGAGGAAGAATAGCAAAGGGTGAGCACTTCATCTGAGGAAGAAACAGGTTGGGAGACCATAGCAGTGGGGAAACTAAAGGTGTGGAGGCCTCAGGAGGAAAGTGAGTGTAGGAGGATGGAGCCACAGATGGTTAAAAATAACAGTATGGTACAGATAATGTGGCACTCTGCTGGCATTTTAAACCTTCTGCCTTTGACAACCCTTTTGTGTTTTGAAAAGCGAGCCTTACATTTAATTGTTCTAATTGCTACTGACCAGCCAGGACCCGCTGGAATTTTGGGGCTGTCATTTTGTCCAGCAACCCCCATTTTCTTCACTGCTGGTCTAGTGGTTGCAACCGAGCCTTCAGCAGAGAGCTCTTTGCACCCCTGCCTGATGGAAATATTGATGTATCCCTAATTATGCTTTGATTTCTCTGGAAGGGAGATGCCTTTTTTTAGCTTGGATCAGTATAGTGACTAGCACACTAAGTCCATGTGATAATGATGCTACCACAAATTAGAGCTAAATTAAAACACCGTTCACGGGCAATTCGTATGATGTGGAATTTGGGCATGGGCTAATCTGGCCTGAAAGCCATTTTATTCAATGTTTCTGGAGAACTGCAAGCTTTTCAACCCCGTGGCTGTTCAAAGTAATGTGTTAGTCTCTATCACATGTTGGACGGGACCAAGTGGCAGCAAACCTGCTGGGGCTTTGAACCTCCTGGCACTTGTAATGGGTGCAAGAGAAAGAAGGAAGGAACTATAAAGAAAAGAATAAAGGAAAGAGAAGTGCAGAGTGAAGGCCCTCTGTGCATTTTGGTAACAATTCTTCAGTAGCACGGCAACATAGAACAGAAAGACATTATCTGGTTAATGTAGAGCAGTTACTTGCTATTGCCGGAGCCATATCCTAGGGGTTTTTTTTAAAAAAAAAAACCAAAAAAAAACAAAAAAAAACAAAACAAAAAAAAAATCACGTTTTGTCTTTGAACTATGGAAGGTATGGGCTGCTTCATCTTTCTCCCCTCCTCTGTTGCTCTCATCCTTCCACTTCCAAGTAAGGATGTAAGTGAGGTTCCTTCCTCATCTCCAGTGTAAATTTATCCATGAACATTCTGAAACAGTTTATTGTCAGTTCTTGTGCCAGAGTTTACTTTTACCTTCAATAACTCTTGTGATCCTTAGTGCTCACCCCTATCTATTTCTGGAGAGTAGCCAGCTCCCCTCTTCAGCGGAGTTTTGCCGTGCTGTCCCAGCCATTCTCCTCTCCTCTCCTTCCATCTAACAGGCTCTCCATTTTCCTGCTTCGCGCAGAAGATGACCTCTAACGCTCAGAGGACTCTCCGCCTGTGGTAATGTGATCTAGTGGCTGCAGCAGAGAAAGGTGTCAGCAGTCCTGGATCGTATTCCCGATCTGGTTATTGGATGATGTGAGATCTGGGGAAGGACATTTTATCTTTGTTTCCTCGCGGGCTCCAGTACTAGTCTCGCATCTCCATTTTACAGTAAAATTGCTACCACCGTGCCAAATTAATTATTAATACACACATTACAATATTTTCAGTATCCTGTAGCAATGAAATCTGACTCCATGCCACTCACTGCCCTTTAGTTTGTGGCACGGCATGCAGCCCTTTTGGATGTACCTGTGTGGTACCCACGGCTCCTGTATTTACACTTCATGTTCCCAGGCACCCATGCTTTACAGCCATGATAAAGCAGCTTTCACATGCTCCTGACTTTTTATTAATTGCATCCTTTCCGCTAATTTTTTTAAATCATTTTCAGGACTTGCTGAAATGTGGGTAGTGTAACTGGGAAATGATGATTGAAGATAGAGGCTCTCGTTTAGAAGGAATGTCAGTCGTGGTTGATTACAGCTGCACGCATCATGCCCTCGCCTGGCTCTTTCTCCGCATGTAGGAGGAGAGTTGGTGGTGCTTACTGCCCAGGTCTGTTGAGCATATGTGCATTAGACCCATACACATGGCGTGAAGGTTGTTAAAAAGTTTTGCTGGGCTTGTTTCACCCCTGTCACTGAGGACATGGTAATACTTACGTTGTGATGTACCCATCACATCGCTCTTAAAAGCCTTAATGACCTTCAGTCTGATCTTCAGTCTAATTTGGGAATATAGCTTTCCACTTCGGCCTGGTTTTCTCTCCGTACGTATTATTCCCAGTCAACGTGGTATGGCCAGAGTAAACATTTTGGGGTACAAGCCCTGCTTTTGTTTCTTTTTGCTACACAAATTATCTGTAGCACTGGAAAAGGTCACAGAAACCTACTGAGATCTGGGGATGGAGCGTGTGGGAGGAGGAGGTGCCACACGTGCCTGCGTTGGTTCCCACGTAGCTCCTGCCTCAACTCAGAAGCAGCTTTCATCTCCTGGGGCTGCTTCTTCTCCCTCTCCACCCACTTTCCCTTTATGGCCTGCAGGTGCTGGACTGTAGCTTTTCATATTTTTGGCCGTGGCTGAATTAGTACATTCTTAATGGATGCCTTTTTCAGCACGGATGAAAATAGTCTAGAATTTTGATAATTCTCCATTACTCCATAAAATCCATAAAAGTAGTTCGCTTAAATGCCATAGCAGTTCCTTAGGCTTATTATCATTACTAGTTTAGAGACCATGGCTCCATTGTAGAAGGAGTTATTTAAATAAAGCAGACTAAGTAAGAATATGGTCTTCTGCTTTTCTAGAGAAACTGAAATGATGAGGTCAAAGATCAAGCAATTTTCATTTTTGTTAGGCACAGAGCAATTTATTTTGAATCTATGCTTTTTATTTTCAGTAGCATAGGATGTCATGGAATAAGTAAAACACCTTTCTGATGTGTAATGGGTCGTTAGTATTACAGACCCCAGTCACCTGTGATTTTTGTTCTCGCACCCATTTCTGATCATCTGTACTTTGCGAATTGCTGAGAAGATTTGTACAGCTTGCGATGCTGCCGAGTAGCTGAGCTGCTGTGACACCTTGCTTGCTTCTCCTGCCTGGCAGGATTGCTCCAGGTCAGCTGGAGATCATCTGCCTGTAAGTGGTTAGCAGGCTCTGACCTCTCCCTGCCTTCAGAGCAACTTTGCCGAATTAGTCTAAGGACAGGAGCTAAACCCTGCACCAAGACGTGGAGTTGCTGCTAACAGGTTGACCCCTAGTGGGTCCAGTTGAGTTGAAGTGGGATATGAAGGGAACAGGAGCCTGTTGCTTATGGAAAGGATTTGTGGCAAAAGAAGGAAATCCTGATGACTGTGAGACTTGGAGAGGAAGCTTGTACTGAAGTTTATGTTGTGTTAAGGTTTTTACTTATTGATAAAACCCCAGGAAGGGAGTGAGCCTGGTTGTGGTCTCTGTTGGGCTGTGTAGGTACTGAGGGCTTTCCGAGGGTGGTTGGGATAATACAGGTTTCTGTTAAACCCTGGCACTCTGTGGGAAAGCTGACTGGAGTGTAATTGTAGCAGATGCTGGTACTGGGTGTACTCTCTTAAACATTTAATGGGTATTGATCTACAGAAAACATAATTTCTCCTCTTTGCATTTGTTAGGTCCTGTTGGTCAAGCGTGTAGATCAGAGAGATTCCAACGCAGGTAGCTAACAAGCGCTCTTATAAAGAGTGGATAAAAGTCATGCTAAAGCTTCTTTAAGTACTCAGTTATTTATTCACAGTAACAAAACCCTGATAAAACGTGGAGTCTGATTTTTATAAGTACTGAGCCTCCTAGATTCCAGTGGAAATCAATGTCGGCCATTGGTGCTAAGCATCTCTAAACATTGTGTTTGTGGTTTCAGACCCAGGTTAAACCCCCATTGACTTCAGGCACTCCTTTAATCAGAGTAAGGACAGGAGTATTTGGCCTCCTGACAGTCATTCTTCTTGCAGCACCGTGTCTCTCTGTTGCTCTGCTTGACTCATGTTAAAGATTTTCTTTTCTTTAAAAATTCATTGTATCTTCTCTGAAGAGAGCTCTGATCTAGGGTCCTGCTCCTTACTTTCTGCATAAGCATCTCTGATTGATACCCCCACAACCCTGAGAAGTATTTGCAGCTTGGGCAGAGGTAGCACAAGAAATTACAGCTGTTGCTGCTGATTAAAAATGTGTTTTCTGAAATCATAAATGGAAATGCTAGAAAAGAAAAGAAGAGAAAAGAAAAGATTACTGTAGGGAGTATCCTGTACTGAATTCCCGGGCAACGTGTTAACACAAGCAATGATAAGGATCAGTCAAAGAGCTAGGATGCCAGTGTATCTCTGTGCTCTGTTCTGCTTGTATTTCTTCTAAAGAAATCTAAAGATCACTTTGAACATAGTGTATCTGTGTCAGGGAGTGAGTTTGTAGCATTTCTTTCTACGTTAAGGAGGAGGGGGCATCTTCAGTTTTAACATTTTCATGGTCCAATACGCAAGCATGAATCTCTTCACTAGAAGAATTGCATGTGTGTACCCAAGGTTAAAAGTTAGCCATTTAAATGGTAACTTTACAGGAGCAATCATATAAAATGTAGCAGAGCATGTGGGATTGGGGATGGGGCCTTATTATTGATGCTGGATTACCTGGGAGGAGAGCTGGGATCCCAAAACTGATCTCTGTGCCCCTCCACCATTGGAAGAAATCAGGCATTTCAGACTAGTTTACCCTATTCTAGGAAATTCTCCTCCTCGTTACTTCAGAAGAAAGCGAATATTACCTCATCATCACATGCTAGACAACATACCGAGAGAAAAATTCTTTCCAGTCCAAAATATGACTATCAGTTTTTGCACATGAGGCAGCATCACTGATGTCTCATGGTGACTCATCATGCTTCTGGTCTGCTTTACTACCGAAGGCAGAGCTTGCTACCAAATAACCATGAAATATCTGCTTGTTTTCTCAGTTATTACTACTTAATGGCACCTGTTGGATGAGCAAATTCTTGTTTAATAACTTCCAGGTAGATCACTGTACATTATGAGAGGGAGGGGATTTGCAGTCTGCAGAAATACGCTGTTGAAACAACAGTCATTTGCTGACATCTGGTAATTTGTAAACTGTGTTTACCAGATCTGCTGTCTGTGCTCTTACAAGCATTGTGGAGCAGATGAAGCCATTAGAAAGCCTTTTCCTTTTGGTGGAAACTTTCCCTAATTTGTTGCCCTTCTTTGGTTTCAGAGAGAGTAAAACAAAAAGCAGCAGCTAATTAACTTTACGTTTCTTGACATGTAGGATTAAAGCCAAGTTTTCTTTATTTTATACAGCAAGAGAAACTAAGGAAAGGGACAATAATTGGACAGAACTAATAGGACATTCCTATTGAAGGGGCAGAATAAACAGCAAGTGCCCATTGGCTCTCATTTACTCTAACAAGGATTAAAATAGATCATCAGAAGATTAGCAAATATCAGATGTCCAAAAGATGAGAGCTTGAGTTTTTCCTACAAATGTTTAATTTTTCACCAAAACCTCCTAAGAACAAAGTGCCGATTCTAGAAATGTAACTTTTATGGTTGATTAGGAAATTACAGCAAAGGGGCGGCCTGGTGAGCATGGGGATTTACAGTGGATGCCACAGAGCTCATCACAGCAAGGACAGCTTTTAATAGGAAAAAGAAGGAAAAATCCAGGGTTTCCACCCCTGCGTGAGGAGGAGCCCAAAAGGCCAGCTAGTAGTCCACCCATGGTCACCCATGCACACCGCTGGCACCAACTGGTCCTACAGATTCAGCAACGAGGCCAAAAACGAGCAAAAATGCTTCGGGAGCTTCCTTGCCTGTCTCTCTCTCCATCAATATGTCAGGCTTCACGTGGGATTTCTCAGCAGGGCTCCTCTCCTATCTCAGATCTGAGAGACTGGAGTGATTTGTATCTTTGAATATGTTTTCAGTTCATTTTCCTTTTAATGATGCTGAAGAAAGGGGTGTCAACACAAAGGAAGATGTATCTGTCACTCCACACCATTCTGGTTTCTAGCAGCAGGCAGGCTGCTGCTTGGAGCCAGCAAGAAAAAGTGCTGTGATTGGTTTTGTTGTTGATATTCTGAGGAAGGAAAAAAAAATGCCAGCACTGATAACCGATTGATTCAGAGCATACAAAGCTGTGAAGAAAAATATGTGCCCAAAGATTTTCCTGAAAAACCCGAAACCTTGCAAATGTCACCATGATGCTTCAGAGCGCCTCCTCTTGCATGGCCATACCCTGTGTACCAGGGATCTGGGTGGCTTGGACCTGGAGATGAGCACTATCTCCCCTCCTTAGGGGTCCTTGTGGGAGTCTCTGGCTGCAGTGTCCCACAGGAAGCGTCCATCAGGGGAACACAGCTCATAAAGCATGTTCTAGGTGAGAGGTACCCAGGTTCAGTCTCCAAGAGTCACAGAATGGCTGAGGCTGGAGGCGCCTCTGGAGACCATCTAGTCCAGCCCATGCTCAGAGCAGGGTTGGCTGCTGCGGGTTGCTCAGGGCCACGTCCAGTTGGGTTTTGAGTATCTCCAAGGATGGAGACCCTACAACTTCTCTGAGCAACCTGTGCCAGTGCTCAGTCACCCTCACAGTAGAGAAGTCAGTCATGATAGCAACACTTCCAAATGCAAAAACTAATAATTATTAACCTCTTCCAGTTTTCTCCTTTATTTAAAGGAAAAAGAAAGAAATGCAACTATTTTCATCCAAAACCACACATTTCTAAAGGTCACCTAGTTTTGCCTCAACAGACTCTCCCCATGGACACTTTGGGAATAATCCCACTACTTTTATCTTCATACAAGAGCAGCATCTGCCTGTGGAATGCATTACACTGTCGACGGAAGGGTTGGTGATGCTGTTGGCCATTATTAACATTATTTATTTAGCACCTAGCAAACGCAGTCAGGCTCCTTGTGCTAGGCACGGCCCAAACAAACTGGAAGGAAGACAACCTGTTCCCAGGAAGGTGTTATTTACCTGTTAAATACTAGGCTGCAAAGAAATGGGTGGAGGGAAGCAAGGACACCAAAGCTTTTGTGATAATCTCTGAATTTTAGCATCATTGCTTCCCTCATCTCAGCCATACTTGGGAGAAGAGTGAGGTCCTGGCTGCACTCCCTGAGAGCATTAGCCGGTCAAATGGACGGAGATGTCCTGTAGGTTTGACCTTTTCTGGAGACATATGAAATCACTCTGGTGCCTGTTGGGCACTGTATTCATTTTTTAAAAGCCGCAGTGCAAGTGCACTTAACAATTAATACATATTTTAGGAGGACACCCTTTTTAAAAAGCCTAAGAAATAGTCATTTACATTTTTCAGTTGTGGTGTTTTTCAATCAGGAAGTTAGCTCATGAGAAAAAGAAGCAAGTGCACACTTACTACTTCTCTTGGAAAAATGCCTGTCCATTGAAAAGATATATTCTCAAGCCTGCAAACAAGAGCGGTAGGGGATTTCTTTTCCCACTATTGCTTCCCAAGTAGAGGAAGAAAGGAAGAAAAATCGTGGTTTCACCAGAGGAAGAAAATGTGGTGCTTAAGGGGGCAGATGTCAGAGTTTGAAGGGTGCCCAGGACTTTTGGGGCAGTCCAGCACCTGCCCTTCCAAATGCCTCCTATACCTCCGGGAAGAACGCCCAGAAAAATTAATAAAGGGTATGAGGTGGCAGAGTCAAGCACAGAGTTCGGTGAAAATCATGTCTTTGGAGATTTTAAAGAAAAGGTAAGAAATTGATCTAGGAGGGCATGCCTAGGTACCCTCAAAGCAAAGTGTGGAGCTCTGGAAGTTCCTTCCAGCTGCATATTTCTGGCGTTTCTGTGACACTGATTTTCATATGCTCAAACTGAGCGTTTTGCCATGCCAAGTCTTAGAGTCCACTTTTCTCTGAGCATCCTGCATGTCTCTGGGCATGTTCTTTGTCTGTGGTTTTCCATCTACATCAGCTCACTGGGCCGTGAAGCTTTGCCAGGGGGTGAGTTCACCTGCGGGAGAACTACTCACAACGTGCCCATCCCCTTCCTCTTTCTATGAAACTGTTTTTCCTTTAACTCCAAAAAGTCAGCGAAATATGTTAGTTTATGATTGCCAGGTGGTATACGTTACAACTACAGGTTTCCTGAAACTGGGAAAAAATACTCATTTTCATAAAGCAAAGCCAACTAGAAGAAAGCATCAACAGCTTTCAGTACATTTGTTTGTTTCTTTTCTTTTTCTTCCTATACTCCATACCTGATGTTAGATTGCTAGTTATTCCAGGGATTTGAGAGGGATTTATATGTATTTACCCAGTTTTGGTGGGTTTTTTTTAATATTTGTATGCTTTAGTCATGAGCAGTTTGAGGTTCTGGTGCAGGGGGGATTTAGTGGTGTGCTTGCAGCCTGTGACATGAAGTTTTTCTGTACACTGGCCTTTTCCACCTAGTTAGACAATATTTCATTTTGGACTGACAAAATACTTCTTTTTGCAAGATGAAGCAAAGGAAACTTGAACAGGTCTCTCAGGCCTCACAAAGGCAAAACTCCTGTTAATAGCAAGGAAGAAATTGCTTTGCTTGAGCAAAAACTCAATGCTAAGGACATTGGTGCCAGCTTTCGCTTCTAGCCAGGTGGGCATTTTGGAGGGCTGTGGTGGAGATGCTGCCTCCCCGCTCCCTAGCATCCCGAGCAGTGCCAGCCTGCCCTTGCAACTGGGCATACCCTCACTTGAAATGCTCAGCGTTGCCCTTTGCAGATCACCTGCCAGACCACGCGGCCGCCGGAGCCCAGCCTTGGTGCCTTGTAGGGTAAAGCAGCCAGCAGCAGCCTTGGTGCTTGCTGCAGATGGAAGGCAGCATCTCACATAGTGAGGGTTTGGAGCTGCGGAGGTTTCTCACACAGTTTGGAAGCAGGAGCTGGTATCCACCGAGATGTGGGCATGTAAATCCAGCCTCAGCATGGAAGGCGTCTGCTCCCACAAGGAGAAACCAGGATCTTTTTAAAGACTTGGTTGCAAGACAGCTGCTGTGTCTGGCTTTGATTGCAGATGCAGACAATAGTGGAGAAGCCAGGCCAGGACGGAGGGTGGCATCTCATTCCTTCCAAAGGAGGAGAGGCAGGGCTGAGCATGCAGCCATCACTTTGGCACAGGCACCATTTAGGTTGCTCTCTGATGCTCTGCATGTGCAGACCATACATTACATCCAAGATTTCTCTCTCCTGTTTACTTCTATCCCTTTTCCCACGTGCCATCAGCCCTGAAGCTCTTTTTCCTCTTTTAGTCTCTCTTGGCCCGCAGACTGTAATTCATAGGTCATCTTCAAAGGAGGCGCAGAGCAGTAAAAGCCCAAGCCCTGGGGTGATGCTGGAAGCTGATCCTCCAGCAAAGCCTGGAGAAGCCTTGCCTTTCGAGGGAGCACTCAAAGTGTCCTCTGAAACACAAAACTGTTTACAGTTACAACAGAGTTATTCTGTCGAGGCACGTAGTAAAACACCTGTAAATTTGTAGTGTAGGGGAAGCACCCAGTTTTATGACGAGTTTACTTACTATGTTTTTGTTACAGCGCTTCTGGATGACAGCAATCAGCTGCAGGTCGGGGCTCCGCAGGTTGTGGCCTGATGAAGAGAAACTCGGAGAGAGGATCAGGCATCTTTGATGTAAACTGCCCAGCGGAGGCCTGCTCTCCCGAAAGCAAAAAGCACCAAATAGCAGGAAACAATTTCAGTCCGTGTAGCTTCTCTCCATTGACGCGTAGCCCAAAACCGCTTTGATTTTTGCCTTCTATCCACATTCCTGTTTCCCTATCAGGTGATTCCTGCCATCTCCTCTGAGCTTTTCTACTCTCTGGTATTTTTGCTAGCTAACGTGAATACGGAGAGATTCTAGTAGCTCAACTAACTGGCTTAAAACTATACAATTTTTATGTTCTATGGGAATACATGGTGTAAAACAATAGCCACAGAAATGTGAGCACTCTCAAAATAAACTTTTACCTACATGCAAAAAAAAAGGGTCTTTTGGAGATTGTAATAACCATATAAAATCATTTTGACCAGCATCATATAAAGGTGGCTTCAGTGATATCTTACAAGTCTCCAGCCCATTCCAGAAAGATTTAATTTAATCCATGCTGCAGTTAATGTTTTCTTTGGAACTGCAATGTTCTTCTTGGAAATATGTTCCCCCCCAGCCCATATTTACTAAGTAGATGCTAACTAGGCCTGGGTTCAGTGATGTTTACAAGGCCGGTGTTACGGGGATTTAGTCAGAAAACAACAAAAAAACATACACAAACCAGAGCAGTTCTCACTGGCAGTTCAAAAATGCTTGTACGGGGTCATGGGGTGTTTGTCTCAGATTCAGAGATGTCGCTTGTCTGTGACTCGGACTCTCTCATCTTTCAATAAAGCTATACTGTAGAAGAATAAAAAAGGATTTTATTTTTTGGTGTTCTTTCCAAGCAGCTCCAAGACCCAGAGAAAGAGCTCTCAGGATGCCGGAGCCAGCAAAATCCACCTCTGCCCCCAAAAAGGGCTCCAAGAAAGCCGTGACGAAGACCCAGAAGAAGGGAGATAAGAAGCGACACAAGAGCAGGAAAGAAAGCTACTCCATCTACGTCTACAAGGTGCTGAAGCAGGTCCACCCTGACACCGGCATCTCCTCCAAGGCCATGGGCATCATGAACTCCTTCGTCAACGACATCTTCGAGCGCATCGCTGGAGAAGCCTCCCGCCTGGCCCATTACAACAAGCGCTCCACCATCACCTCCCGGGAGATTCAGACAGCCGTGCGCCTGCTGCTCCCAGGAGAGCTGGCCAAGCACGCTGTCTCAGAGGGCACCAAGGCTGTCACCAAGTACACGAGCTCCAAGTAGCCGGACGCCACCTCTCCAACGGGACCATCGAGCACCGGACCCTCTGCACAAGCACCGGTAGGCAGCCACGGTCCGGATAAACATCACAGCTATTATCCACAGCAATTTACAGCCTTGGGATGGGCATGAGAAGCTGTCTAGTGGAAGAGGAGACGGTGATCTGGATGGCAGCTGATTTTCATAGTCTGTTTGGGACGTCCGACGGGTTCTGCGGGGCTGGTGGAGGGGGCCTCTGCTTTCACATCTCATCCGAGGGACTGACCGACTGCAGTATATCCAAACTCTCCTCTGTGCTTGGCAAACATGCATGTTTGGCGCTGGCAGGGGAGACTGGCAATGGCAACACAGAGACACTGTCTCCAAAGTCTTCCTGTTTGGCTGCTTTCTCACAGTCATCCGAGACGGGCGCTGAGGACTCAGCACTGGTATCCTCTCCCTAGTAGCCCAGATCTGTCCTGGTGTACAGGGCCACAGCCCACCCCGTGCCGGCAGAAGCGGCATCGGCAGCTACTGGGCACGGGCTGTAGAATAAAGTCCATGTTGATTCAACAGCTATCTGTGCTTGACAGCCTGTTTTAAAGAGCAAGCCTGGCAGGCAGGCAGATGCCTGGGATGATACCAGGCACTCTTCCTCCTCGTCACTCCTGATGGCTGAGCCATTGAGCAGGCTGAGGGTGCCGGCACTGGAGCTGCCCGCTGCCTCCCACCTGGTGCCAAGGTGGATGGACGGACAAGGGGGGACGTTGGGGCTGGGTCGCTACCTTCCCCGGCTGCTGCTTTGCCTGCTTCAGGACTTACTTTGACGTGCAAGATGTTGCTAATTCTGCTGCTTTTCAGAGACTTCCCCTCCCTCGACGCTGCCTGGGCGCGCTCCCTTCCACTGTAAGCATGGGGAGACGAGGTGGTGCCCAAGGGGGACCCTCTCCTGCAAGCGCTGGGGTGGTGCAGGACAAACAGCACAGAGGTGTCGGGAGGGGACTGAGGATTTGGGAAGGTATCCGGAGTGGGAGCAGAGGTGGTTAGCACAGTCCGGGGGAGAGGCAGGCTGCCCACAGAGATCGCTGTGGGCAGCTCACCTGGCCCTGCCTTCCCTGCCTTATTCACTGGTTAGAAAGCAAAATCAAAAACTGGGGCTGGGTGGATATATAGGGACACTTGCCTGCATCCCAGTGATATTTTCAAGATTAAATAATTTTAAACTACTTCAGATACTCCCCATGTCTTCTCAAAGTCCACAGTAAGGTGAGCAATAATATAATCCTGATAAAAGCCATAGAGATTAGTGGAGGGACATCTTGGTTGCAGGTTTATCTTGCCCAAACTGCTGGATAGCAGAAGAAGAACATGTGTAGAATTGGTATGAAGGTGAAGCTTCCTACTCAAAACACAAAATTAGCCAACATTTAAAAAAAATATCAAAATCTCTGGTAGGCAGTAGCACTCAAATAAAAAATGTTCATGTCTTTAAAATAGCTACTGTTTTCTGCAGTATATTCTGTAAATAAAAAGGGCAGCAGAGACAGAGGATCCAGAACTAAGTGCAGGCTCCCCCCAAACTCCAGGACCTTGTTTTTAATGAAAAAGTAAATTCATACCCCAAAATATCAACCTTGCAGTACATCTCTCACTTTCCCCTACATTTATCTCTATCCTGTTTCTTTACACTTTGAGAGTGATAGGGCAAATTTATGTTGCTTTTGGAGCCGTAGGACTCTGCAGCTCCAGAAAATTCACTTACTTTATAAGTGTTTCAGTCGTTTTCCAGTTGGTCTGAGGAAAGGACCGCGTAGACCTGCTCAGCCAAGAGCACCTCAGAAACCCGAGAGCAGCATGGGGTCCCATGTGGTCTCTGCAAGAGCGAAGGTCAAGTTGCTTATGGGCTGCTCCCATCCCCCTGCTGCAGCTTGGAGTTTGAACACCCCACACCCGAAAAGGGGCTTTCCTCCCATACTTTTCTCAGTGATAGCACACTCCAGCCATGTTTCATGCTGTAATGCCAGCAGGAATCCCTGGCAATATCTTTCAGAAGGAACAAAAGCTGGGTCCCCAGGTGTCAGCGCCCACAACGAGCAGCTCCCAGCAGCAGTACCTGCACTCGATAGCGTTGGTAACCTGGACCACTTGGCCAGGACACTGTGGAGGTGACAGCCTAGCACTTCCTTTTGTTTTCCAATCAAATAGTCAAAATCAGACACCAAAGATGAAAACGTACCTGCAGTGGGCCTATAGCCACCATCCTTGGCCCCTCTCGGAGCAGAAATCAGACAGCGGATGATGCAGAAGGGGAATATAGGGAGTGAAGGGCTGGCTGGCAGCGCTGGAGCTTTCTCCTTCCCCCCCTGTGAGCTGCAGATCAGAATTCATCCCCTTGGGGAGTCCTCCTGAAAGTAGGAATTCAGAGTGGAATAAATCCGCTCCAGTTCAAGCAGTGTGCGCGAGCTAGCACACACATCTCCCAGCATTGCCCGGCACAGCCTCTAAATCCTCACTCTTTCAAGCAGAGCAGAGTCCTGCTCCAGTCTCCACAGGTTCCAAGAAGTCAGGAAAATAAAATGAGACGTTGTCCCTCCAGGGTCTCCTGGGCAGCTTGGGGAGCCATTGACAAGGCTGGGCACTGGGACGAGAGCTGCTGGCCCCATAGACCTACTCACAGAACTGGTCTCATTTGCTTCTGCTGCTGTTGCCACTCTCCATTTCTGGAGATTGTTTCAGAGAGGAGAAATGGCGATTTAAGGCTATAAAAATACTTGAAGACTTAAAGAGGATTTTTATGTTGTCTAAGCTGGGTGACTGAGACTGGTCATCTCCATCCATTTATAGTTTAGGCTGTCATTTCACACACCATTTGCTCTTCACTCTCCTGTGGTATCACTTTTTTACTTGCCCTGGACAACATGGAGCACAGGATTGAGGAACTGATCCAGGTTAAAATGAACTTTTTTCTTTTCTGGCAAGCTTCATTTTAACCCAGTTCTGGTGGCTGCTCTGATCTGTCACTGTCATACAGACACTTGTGCCAGCCAAGGGAAGGGCTGATCCAGGAAAGGCAAGACTGGCATAAGCTAGGACTGCCACAGAAAGCGGTTGGGAAATAAATGGCCTTAGTGTCAAAGGAGAAATGAAGAAAGGAAATCTGTGTCTCCTGCAGTGGTCCAGTTAGCAGAAAGGATGTGGCTTTTAAATACACCACTCCGGGTGTTACCCTTGCAGTGTCCCACAAGCAGTTTCTCTGACAGTCCTGACACTGGAAATCAGGCACATCCCATTTCTGCAGATCCCAGAGGACTCAAGTGTTGCACAAGGGAAAGGGAGCAGATTGGGAAAGGGACTCTGCTCCCATTCAGCCACCAAACCCTAGTGGTTGGAGGCTCCTTATTCAGCAGGCAAACAGCACGCCCTTCTCGCAGGTGCCTGCTAATGTATAGGCGCATGCTCACAGCAGTTTAATGGGAATTATTTTGACTGTGATGAGCTAGACTGAGCCTTCAAAGCAGAGGCAAGAGAAAATGGACTAAAAGTTCAAGCATCGATTGTCTGCTCAGTCAGCTGAGGTGTGGCTTATTCCACAGTTCCCTGGTAAGAGGATTTGCTGCAGAAAAGGGGTTCTGCACTTCAGGACCTGTGCTTTTAAAAAATACATATTTTGAGCTCTGGAATTGATAAAACATTTTAAAAATGAAGATAATATACTGAGCCCCCCTGTCCCTGCCTGATTCCTACTGCAATCCCAGAAGCATCTCTGGGACATTCCTGTGTTTTGCCAATTAAAAAAAAAAAATCAACTGCAGATTGAAAGTTGGAAAAGGAAGCTGGAAAAGAGTAATGTAGCTTTGATATTAACCTCATAGTAATCCTATGGAGGTCACTGCGCTGAGTTATTTTTTTCACATACAATTTAAGAGATAAAATTATCTGCTGTAGATCTACTCCTGATTTTTCACCCTGCTTCCCTAGAAGGGCTTGAAGTCCACCCGCCCTTCACAGCAGACCTCAACCTATAGAAGAACCAACTGGCTGTGTGCACGGAGGTTTGCTCTTGCTCAGGACAGACAGGTCTTTAGTCAAGCATGGGAAAAACAAGAGTAAAAACAAGTGTGGAGGATGAGTGCCCGTCCTGGGCACTGCTGCGTGTCCTAGGAAGGGATGCCTGAGCTGAGGCCACTGAAGAGCCCTGCCCAGAGGAGCCACGTGGCTGTGTGCCCTTCTGCCCTGGCGACAGGCAGCCGTGTGGAGGTAGCCCCAAGTCCCAGCCACCCCTGGCGTCAAGCTTGGCATGGCCTCTGCACAGCCCTGAGCGCTTGTCCCGTCATAGCATTTCCTGACGGTTTACATCCAGACCAAATTGTTTACAGGGAAAGAAAGAGTGTGAACTAAACCATAAAAATCACTTGCTGCCAGAATTTCAGGAGTTCCCTGGGACCAGCACCTGGGGAGCAATCTCTCGTGCTTACTCTCCATGCATGGTATCTTGCGGGCTTACGTACACAGGTTTTCTGACAGTGTTACATCAAGTATGATCTATGTTATATTACTGCTGTTTTATGACCTATCTTACAGCTAATTACCTGTTTTCTGTTAAATGTATAAATAAAACGTAAATGCCAACCTGTTGAAAGTCAGGTGAGACCCAACTGTCAGGATGTCTGTTTCTGCCGTATCACCTGGTCTCCCCCAAGACCTACATTTCTCTTTCTCCATCGTATTTCCTCTGGACCCAGGGTGAAAGCAGCCTCTCTTCCAGCAGAGGTGGAGCCTGGCTGGTCCTGGCAGAGGGTCAGCCAAAAGCCAGAGCAGCCGCACGACTGAGGGGATGTCATGGGCTGCTGCCATGAGTCCTCGTGGGGGTGTCACTCACCCCAAACTTGGGTGCAACATGAGCTTGTGTGTGTTTTCAAGCACTTCCAGCAAGCTTGCCCCAGGCAGAGCCAAGCCTGCAACCTGTTCTTGCCACACTCCTGCTTGGGGTGCGCTCTGCCTGGCACCCATCATTTAACCCCACCAAGGGCAACACTTCTGACTTGCACAGACTGAAGCACTGTGAGATTCTGTGGCTGGAAAAGTGCTTTATGCATGTTCAGAATTTCTGTTTATCTGAATTAACGATTGCTGCCACTAGAAACATCTTTCCTTGGACTATGAGAAGTTTATAGGCAACAAATGTGGAATAAGATGTAGCATCTGAGAACCTCAGGAAGAAAAAGATCTTCCTTTTAAAGAATGATTGGTAAATACACGCAGGTGAAACACTTACCTGCTGGACATCAGCATCATAATGCACTCACTGGGGTGGGAAATGCGTGTGCCGTGCTAGACGCTGTGTGCTGGAGAAACAAGCCAAGACTTCAGATATGGCATATAACAGAAATCAGAGCTAAAAGGATTTAGAGTCTCTTTAAGGATAGACTCATAAGCTTAACATAATTGGGGAAAAGCAGTATTTGGAGGAAAAAAACCCCTTATAACTAACTGATCTGAAGTATTTCTTTCCAAAGAAATAAATTATGCTACTTCTAATGCTGATTTCCATTTTGATACCCCTTTGCAGAGCACCCACAATGCACTTTCATAACGGAGCTGACACCTTGGCCTCTGGAAGACCAAACCAGGTTACAAAGGTAGAGCATAACCTATGGCCATGCTCCTTCAGGATGTTGGGAGATAACTAATTTTTCTTTAGTTATTCAGTTATTGTTTAGTTATTATTGACTGGTTATTCAAAGACCATTAGCTGGACTCAGGTGCCACATGGCTAAGGCTGTTGGTGGAACCAGACACAAGAACTCAGGAGCATCAAAAGAAACTATGAACGAGCGAGGTTTAAAATAAGTAAAAAGGAGCAGCACTTCATGCAACAAGCAGTCCACCTATTGAGCCCTTTGCCAACGGATGTTGGAGAAGTTACAATTTGGTTCAAGAACAAATTAATGGAAGAGAAATCCATTGAGAGTTGCTAAACACATATAAACTGTGTTGAAATGATTAGAGGCTGGGAGAATAGGAGGACGACATTACTATATGTGTCTGCCCTATTCCTGCAGTCTTCCTTGCCTGTTCTCTCATGGCCACTGCTGGAAACAAGATTTTGGGTTGCATGCACCAAAGGGCTGATCCAGGTTGTCTGCATAAATTCATGTAATGTCTGCCTTGTACTACCCATGAACTGTGGAGGGTTTCAGGCAGTTTTCTTAGGCCTCTGAGGCTTAGAAGAAAGCATAAAAGAAAGCTTTTTATCTTCCTTCCTTACACAGCTCCTGCACTTGCCGTGATGGTTATGTGGGTTGTGTTAGCCTGGCTTACATGAAAGATATAAGAGATGTTTTGTTTCTAAAATAGTTAGAGTTAATAAACACAGATGGTGTGAGAAAGAGAGAGGAATGGAGCTTCTGCTTTCTCATATAAAGGAAAGCTGTTCCCAAAAACATTTCTCATTTTCCCCCTTGAAGCAGTTGATTTAAAAAAAAATTATACACAATTTCCTGCCTTTTAATGTCCATAATGCTAATTCCCCCCACAAAAAAATCTCTCACAGAATTTCTTACAGAATTCATTCAGAAAAATTTCTTACAGATTTAACTGTCTTCTAAAGACAGAAGAAGATTCTAATAGTAATGGAAATGGGAAGATTGGTAAGAATGGGGAAGGAATGGCAATGGCTGGGTGTGAGGCACCAGAAGGGACCAAAGGCAGGAGACTATAAGTGAATGCTGTAAGAGTGGCAGGTGCTGATAGGACCTCGATGAGGAGCCCACCAAGATGCCAGCACACACCATGTGCAGCTGCTCGGGACACAATCAGGAAATGAAGGGCAGGGAGTAAATCCTGGTAACTCCCAGAGGTGGAGCAGGATGAACGGTGTAGTTGCTGCCAGCAACTACAAGGGTACAAAAGCACATCCAGAGACAGGTCACCAATCCAAGGGGAACCCAGGAAATTTGATGAGGTCACGATGGCACCATCCCGCATCCTCAAAGTCATCACGAAGATGGACACATGCATCCTGATGTCTGCATGCTGGTCAGATGGCTTGGATACACCCATCTGGTGAGTACATGGGTATGAGAATATGAACATGAGTCAAATCAGTACTGCTTTAAAATAAATTCACCTGCCTATAAGGTGATAAAGTCACCCTCCTATAGGGACTTGCATTGAGTTTGCTACGTTGTGGCTGCTCATTGATTATTTGCGTACATCCAGCTCCTGTGTACCTCTCCCATTTATTGTCCATTGAACCTCTTCCTGTGCAGGTGTGGGAGAGCTTTCTTTACACAAAGTACATCCATATTTGCCAACACTGGAGAAGGTGTCCAGCACAACTTTTTAAATAAACCAGGAGATGCTTCTGACCTAACCTGCCCCACAGGCTAGGAGATGTCCTGGTGAATACCAGGCTGCCTCTGAAAAACATAGCTACACAGACAGGAGAGCCGTAAGTGCTGTCGATATAAGCACTCAGTCTCCTCTCTTCACCTGAGACTGACTGGGAAGACCAACAAAAGGAGGGAACATAAGTGCACCACATCCAATTTCACTAAAATTAAGGAAATTTGAGGCTCCTATTGCCATTTACCATCTTCTTCTTGTAGGCTTTCTGTTTCTTTGGAGTGCTGCGGTATTCCAGGGTTCCCAGAAAGCCTGGTCTTGCGGGCACTGATGGAAACAGGCTATTGAACTGCTCCGTCTCAGTAAAACCCGCTCTTGCAGGAAGCTTTCTGGGGCATGGCTCAGTTTAGCAAAGTGGGAAGCCTGCGACGGCAGGGGCTGCTGGTAGATGGTTGCTTTCATTGAGAGGTTACTTTCTTGGGATGAGTGGTTATCCCACATCTACTTCCTCCTGTCATCAAGGTAATAAAAAGTCACATCCGAGTGCTGACTTTGGAGATGCAGCACCCTCCCCTCCCTTCTCACAAACTCCCTGCAATGCCACGTCTGTACAGTCACATCCATGTGAACTCACATTAAGCCCGTACTGCTCCCATACTGACCGGCACTCTTCCCCAAACTGCAGCTTTCAGTGGAAAACTCAGTGGAAGAGCCATAAAAGAAAGCACTAATTTATCCCCCCACCCCTTTTGCAGCTGGCGTTATGGCGAGAGGACCCAGATGCCTCTCACCACAGCTGATCTCGGCTAACGAAAGCTGTCTCTGTGGGGTCCACCAGCATCCCCTGGCCACTTAGCAGAGAGAGCCGGAGCTCTTTTTAGCCCGGATGATTCAGCACAAAGAAGCCTTTATAGCTCAGCAGCAGGCAACTCGCGCCTCTTCTCATCACGCCTCTTCTCAGGTTTTAAATACAAGGGGACAAAAGTTCTTGCAAACCCCTGATTCTGTCAATTCCTTGAGCATATGCTTGTAACGCTGTTTCTGGCATTTAAGTATCTTTAAATGGAAAAGATAGAGTCTTAGGACTCACGGGACACCACATGCACCACCTCTCTCCCAGAGAGCCAGCATCTTCCCTGACATAAGCTAATCACCACTTGTGATATTCTGCGTTTGTAGGGCAGGATTCTGAATAACACTGAACAGCAGCACAAGAAAGTTTGATGCAAGCAGCTGCATGTCATGAAGAATGAACAGGAGGTCCTCCGTGCCAAAGGGCGTCACAGCAACCAAGAGCTCAGCCATATTTTAAAGGGATTAGAAGTGCATAGATGGCAAGAAGAATTTTAATAACAAAAGGCTAAACAGATGCAAGTTTGCAAGCAACAGGAGCTCTCTGCTTTATTGCAAAGTTACACTAGTTACAAAGAAACAGCAGGAAGAAGTCTTATCCCACCCTGCCAGTTGCAGTGGGACTTGCAGCATCCGCAGAAACAGCCCGTACCTGCCAGCCCTGGCAAGGACCCTCTACTAGGTAGGGGCAGAACAGAAATTTGCGCTGTAAGTTCCCTGTTTATATGAATGGTCAGTTCAGACCGTTCAGAAAGCAATACTCAATTTTTGGAAGTTTTCCCTCTTTTTTTTGTCTGTAATTTACCATTTGGATCACATTTTTCATGTTTTCTTCAGAATCTCAGGGCTTAGCCTGGCTGTGGATAACTTCAACACCCAGCTACACACCTGCCACGTCCTGAGCGGGCAACAGCTCTGGAAGTGACCTGGAAAAATGTGAAGTCAACCTAAATACCTGCAGTTTTGCTTCTGGGCACAAAGATGCCAAAGCACCTGTGCCTATACAAGGCTGAACAACTTTGTACTGATACTTAACCCTGATGTTCTTCCAGTTTCTCTCTAGCAAGCTGTCTTAGGAAAAGCAAGACCATAGAGCCAACTGCTTGCTCACTTAATGCTACAGCTCAGGAAAACAAAGCGCCCTGATTTCTTTTCTCCGTCTGGATGAGTGGGAAAGGGGGCTTGAAATAAGACCCCTAGGTGTTAGGAAGAGCACGGGATTTGTTGCCTGTAGCCACCTGCTTCCCAGCGCACAACCCCTAGCCCTGCAATTACTCCTGTTCCTAACCTGGGGCATGCCTTTCTACCCCTCCTGCTGAGGCTGGGCCGCTATCTGGAAAAAAAAAATCAGGGACAATACATGACGGAAGAAGCAAGTGTTTCTGAAGTAAAGGATAACAGATCAGTACCCTAGAAACTGTTTGGTTTTATCCCTTAAATGATTAATGAGAAAAGTGCATGGAACTTGGAGCAGGAGTCCACTCCCCAGCGAGTGCCATCTCTTCCAGGCTCGGCATCAGGTGCACTTTCACTTTCTAATATTTTTGGACAAGGGGTCAATTTAGGAGAGGACCAAGGGTGAGGACTCCCTGGAAATTAGGCGCAACAGTATTATTACTTAAATCTCCCACACATCTCTTTAGCACAGCTAAGTGCCTGCACACGGGTGGAAATCCAACCTCCGCTTCCCATTCTAGCTTCAAAACAGAAGTCATCTTCTTAGCTGGGTCTGAAGATTTGAGCACTAGTAATAGTAGCATATGTTGTTGTTGTTGTGGTGGTTACCAACCTTCATAAAAGGTCTTTTGCCTGTCCCTGAAGGCAGTTTAACAGTGAAACCCTTCGTATTATTTCAGCACTGAAAATAGCGTCCTCTCCGTATCTTGGTTATGTCATGTTCCTGCACTTGTCAGATGATGAAGCAGAAGAGGTAGAAGCCATATCAGACAGTCTTCCCAGTCCCCTAGAGTCACCCAGGTATAAGGTTTGACTGGGTATTATAAAAGATTTATCAGAAGACATGTGGTTGATCTGACATCTCTGATCACTTGTGGGATTTCATGGCACAGCACGCGTCAGGTTGTGTTTTGCTGTGCAGGGTTGCTGTTCTCCTGTACTGGCATCTCCCTGGCTCTGTCACTGAGCCCTCACAATCGAGATTTAAGATGTGGATGTGCATGCTAAACTATACCACATGTTATATCCTGTGTGTCTTGCTAGATGCCTGGTCACTGTGCTCAGTAAGCTCCAGTATGAGATCCTACTTAGATTCTCAGGTTATAATTAAGTGAGATTTCACTAAGAATTGAACTTGTTTTTAGCAAGGTGGAAAAAGTCCTTTTTCATCTCCTGAGACTCGGTTCTCTCCTTCAATTCAGCCAGCTAAGACACCTCCACCAGGGTGCTGAGTCACCATCATAAGATGGTAGCACCTTGTCCTTACAGAAATGGGTGTGATATCATCTGGGTTTTGAACCCTGAGCTGAAACAGTGCCCGTGCCATGCTGACAAGCTGAGTCACTGAGACAGCCACAGGGAGAGAGCCTTGGGCACAGCAATGCACTCACCTGCAATCCAGCCCAAAGCCCTGACCCTGAAGGACAACACACACAGAGCTCCTTCCAGCAGCTCCTGCATGAGCTGGCTTAAACCTGCTGCTGACAGTTATTTTCATTCTTATAGATAAAGATAAGCTGTGGATATGGCAGAGCAGTATTTGGTATAAATCAGTTCATTGAAACTCAGCCAACTTGTGTCAGGGCTGAAATAAAACTGAAAAGAATAAGTCATCCATCCCAATTATTTTATTTTTATTTCAGCAGTGCTAAAATAATTCAAATGAGAGCAGGTCTCGACAGCAAAGAAAACAGCTTCTGTGCCAGAGAGCCTGCTCACAGGCACAGGGACAGGCTGGCAGGATGGCAAGGGCACGGCGAGGAGGAGCGTGCCAAGGGACCCTGCCAGGCACGAGGGGAGCAGAAGGCAAGCGCCTGTTCCTGGCTCCGTTGACCTGCCCTGCTCCTCATGACACTTTGCAATCTCAGTCTTCGGCAGGTCCCAGCGGTGCCCCGTGGATGAGCTACAGCCTACACATGTACCGGGCTCGTGGTGAGAGGCTGTGACACCACCATGTGCAGCCATTTGTAGGTGACTTTCGATAGTGGAGATTTATGCCTGATGCTTTGGTCTGCTCAGCATAGAAAATGGCTGTTTTGTAGGCAAAACTAGCCCTATAGGGTGTTGTCCATGACCTCTACTCCCATATTTCATGGTCTGCAATAGCAGCAGGGTAGAGGCAGGACCCAGCAGGTAGGGGGTGGTGGCTGTTTCAGGTCACCACTAAAGCCAGAGGGAGCATGGGGTTAAACCTGGCCACCTCTAGCCTAGACTTTACAGATGCTTCTCTCTGATTTAGCACTGACAATCCCAGCATGTTGAGGAAATTTTCAGAGAAGATCCTGGTGACTGCCTCCATTTCATTTTCTGCAGGTCTCGTGTTGTTTCCAGACAGGTGCATGGCACCCCTTGTTGCAGTCTTTCCAGTCAACATAAAACCACAGTGCTAATATCTGCTTATATCCTACCTTGTCCCCTCAGCTTTCCAGCTTCTCCAGCCAAGTGCTCGCATCATCAGGTCTCTGTCAGGCTCAAAATCCTTTCTGCAAAGTTTCCTCTAGCCTTCCCCTCTTCTGCTCCTCACTGCAGGTGGCTTTGGCCAGCTCTTCCCTAACAGGCAAGGAGGTACCATTTCCCTCTCTCTCCAAGCCTTTGTCTCCAGAAGTAGGTTAAACTTGAAGAAATGAGATTTTCGTCTGTCTCAAAGCCCCTCACCACAAAGCACAGGTGACAAGGCCTCAAAGGATTGCTCATCATGCCACCGCAATGGAGGAGGCTGAGCACTTATGGTGCAGTTGAAAGTGGAGCTGCAGTCCCCACACACTGGCAGCTGCAAAAACCCAGCACTGATGAAGTAACATCGCTTTGCTTTACTCTGCTCTGCCCAGATGACTAGTGCAGGTGCTGGTATCTCTTATCACTGGAGCAAAGAGTGATTTCCGTGCTGTGAGCCAGCTGACCTGTGCTGAGAGGAAGTGACATACACCCCAGGAGTGCACATTTCTCTCATTTTACAGATGAGGGAGTGTCGTGGTTTAGCCCCACTCGGCAACTAAGCACCACGCAGCCGCTCGCTCACCCTCCCCCTCCCCGGTGGGATGGGGGAGAGAATCGGAAGGGCAAGAGTAAGAAAACCCACGGGTTGAGATAAGAACAGTTTAATAATTGAAATAAAATAATAATAATAGTAATAATAATAATGATAATAATAATAATAATAATTGTAATGAAAAGGAGAACGAGAGAGACAAACAAAACCCAGGGAAAAGAAAACAAGTGATGCAACCGCTCACCACCCGCCGACCGACACCCAGCCAGTCCCCGAGCAGCGATCGCTGCCCCCCGGCTAACTCCCCTCGGTTTATATACTGAGCATGACGTCATATGGTATGGAATAGCCCTTTGGTCGATTTGGATCAACTATCTTGGGCCGTGCCCCCTCCCAACTTCTTGTGCACCTGGCAGAGCATGGGAAGCTGAAAAAGAAAGTCCTTGACTAGTCTAAGCATTACTTAGCAACAACTAAAACATCAGTGTGTTATCAGCATTCTTCTCATGCTAAATCCAAAACACAGCACTATGCCAGCTGCTAGGAAGAAAAGTAACTCTAACTCAGCTGAAACCAGGACAGGGAGGGAGCCTGAAAACCTTCCCTGAAGACCAATATCTGAAATTAGGCAAGTTTGTAGTAGATAGGACGTGGCAGAGGGGGAACACAGACCCACAAAGGGCCTATCCAGCAGTGCATGGTGGCTCTGCATCCCCCAGGATGTCACATCCCTGACCCTCCCACCAGTAGGGAGGCTATTAACTGTTCACCATGGCAAGCTGCTGTGCTGAGAGATGCTGAACAACATCTGGTCCAGCTCAGCGTGCTAGATGCTGGCACAGACATGTCCTCTCCACAGACACGACACTCGCCAGAACCAGGGACATACCCCAGCCAAAAGCCTTTCCAGAGCTACAGCACTTCTGAGCTTCCCTGTATCATCTTTGTGTATTTTAAGGCAGAAACTCTACCACCTCTCAGCGGGGTTTATTTGAAAGCAGCATATCAGGGACTCGGGTCATGCCCTCCTGGGCAGTGGAGAGCCCCTTGAGAAGATTATGCCCGTGGCTCTGCTCTTAGTCACCCGCTCAACCGGCAGAGCTGCCTTGCCTTCCCCACAGGAAGCCTTTCCACTGAAAGGAAAAACTCAGTGCTTGTTTCTGAATCCCACAGAGAGCAAGACAAACCCATCTGTGGGAAAAAAAGAGGAAATAGAGTGTGCAAGTTTTGCAGGCAGCTTTCACAGACTCCTGGCATCAGTCGTGCACCTCTGTCGTGCCTGCAGCCACTGCCAGATTTCTGCCCTTTCCAAATCTGTCCTGGAAGAGGTTGTCTCTCTGCTGTTCAGATATCGTGGGCTCAGGCAGGAGCTTGAGAACAGCCTTGGACTTCAGAAGCTTCAGCTTTACCCACCTATGGTGTAGGGTTGACACCAAGAGGAAATCCCTAAGCCACCTGGCTGTGCTTCTCTTGCACTGAGCCATTGCAGGAGCGTCATGAAGCTGGGCAAATTCAGCCAACAGCTTCTCAGGGACTCAGTTCATGCCTAGTGCCAGTGGTCACAGAGTGGCCTACACACACCCTTTCATCTTCTGGTTAGAAATAAAACAGGAAAATTATCCTTTCTCTCACCCTGCCTCCCGTAAGAAAAGGGATAAGGAAAGTGCAGATCCCTGAAGCTTATGGAGGGTGGTTAAATATCATCACAGACTGACCAAACATTGTATTCAGCCATCCCCACTCTCCCTCCAGTGTTTCTTCTGCCTAACAGCACTGGTCAAACCCACGGTGCTAATGTGGGCGTCCTCCCATGGGCATATTCTGCAGCAGAGTTTTGATTCCACTGTGAGGTGGGTGTTAGCTTCACCCAGCATCATCATTTTGAAGGTGGGAGTGCAGGTTCTCTCCTCTACCGATGTCTTGGAGATGCCCTGAGGCAGACAAATCTGTCCACTTGCACAGAGGCAGCGGGAGGATTAGGGACAGTTGTTTGAAGCCTGTGTCACTTCTGATGCTGAAGGGCTTACTCCCATTGCAGCAGTGTGGCAGAGGCAGAAGATGGTTCCATCTGAGTTTGGCTTCCCTTAGCTAGGAGAGCATGGTACTTTCCTCAGGCAGCAGAGCAGGCTGTGTTCCTTCTGTGTTTAGATCCCGGAGACTTGGGTTCCTCTGATTCTTCTTGCGAGTCGTATCCCATACTTCGCAACTTACTTTGTAAGGTGCTTGTGGGAACAGAATCCAACATGCCACACCTCTCCCTAAAACTAACATGATCCTACTACAGTGGGAGTTTGGGGGATTAGTAGCACTTAATTACACAGTTCTTTGAGTAGTATGAATCTTCCTCGTACGCAGGTTGGAAGAGTCACAAGCTGATGACAAATATTTCTTCTCCTTAATTACATGTAGCAAGGGAGGACAGCCCAGCTCCCTCCAGCTTTCCTCCTCCATCACTCTGACAGCTTCAACACCACCTGCTCTTAGAGCAAAGCGGGCACAGAAATAAAATCCACACTGATTTTTGGACCAGGCATCACAGGCTTGTAACGTGAGTGCATGCCCTTTATTTATAAGTACCAGTAAGGAACTTGGGCACACCTAAGACATTCTGATCGTAGAATCATAGAATCATTTAGGTTGGAAAAGACTTTTAAGATCATCAAGTCAGCACTGCCAAGTCCACCACTAAACCATGTCCCTAAGTGCCACATCTACACGTCTTTTAAATACCTCCAGGGATGGGGACTCCACCACTTCCCTGGGCAGCCTGTTCCAATGCTTGACAACCCTCTCCATGAAGAAGTTTTTCCTAATACCAAATCTAAACGTCCCCTGGTGCAACTTGAGGCCATTTCCTCTTGTCCTATCACTTGTTGCTTGGGAGAAGAGACCAACACCCACCTCGCTGCAAGCTCCTTTCAGGTAGTTGTAGAGGGCGATAAGGTCTCCCCTGAGCCTCCTCTTCTCCAGGCTAAACAACCCCAGTTCCCTCAGCCGCTCCTCATAAGACTTGTGCTCTAGACCCTTCACCAGCTTCGTTGCCCGTCTCTGGACACGCTCCAGCAACTCGATGTCTTTCTTGGAGTGAGGGGCCCAAAACTGAACATGGTATTTGAGGTGCGGCCTCACCAGTGCCAAGTACAGGGGCATGATCACTTCCCTAGCCCTGCTGGCCACACTATTTCTGATACAAGCCAGGATGCTGTTGGCCTTCTTGGCCGCCTGGGCACACTGCCGGCTCATATTCAGCTGGCTGTCGACCAACACCCCCAGATCCTTTTCTGCCAGGCAGCTTTCCGGCCACTCTTCCTCAAGCCTGTAGCATTGCATGGGGCTGTTGTGGCCCAAGTGCAGGACCTGGCGCTTCGCCTTGTTGAACCTCATACAATTGGTTACAGCCCATCGATCCAGCCTGTCCAGGTCCCTTTGTAGAACCTTCCTACCCTCAAGCAGATCAACACTCCTGCCCAACTTGGAGTCTTCTGCAAACTTACTGAGAGTGCATTCGATACCCTTCTCCAGATCATTGATAAAGATATTAAACAGAACTGGCCCCAACACTGAGTCCTGGGGAACACCACTTGTGACCAGCTGCCAGCTGGATTTAACTCCATTCACCACAACTCTTTGGGCCTGGCCATCCAGCCAGTTTTTTACCCAGCAAAGTAATCTTTCTTGCCTTCTTACCTTCAGTTGCCTTTTAGAAGGGCCACCCCTAGCAAATGGTTCAGGTGAAGCAGGAAAGTAATGTATTATTTCTGGTCACTGAAGGATTTCTGGGTGTTGTGGAGCTCAGAGGCATCACTGCAGTTCTTCCAAAGTCAGACAGAAAGGAAGGGAGCAGGACTGTAGTTGCTGTCAGCTGTGAAACAGTCCACGAGGTGAGGGCAAAGCCATGCTTGACAGCTGCAGAAAAACTACCTGGTCCATCTATCTGGCTCATTTGGCATCTATGGGAAGAATTTTGATGTAGCTGCACATGAAAAAAGCTTACCAGCAGTGAGCAGATGGACGTCAGCCCCTTTTTTGAAGCAGGATGGTTTGTTGTGACCCACGTGCCCTCTGGACACAGAAAGCTCATCTGAGCAGAGCAAGGTCACTTCCCCATCATTGAAGTGTTCAAGGTCAGGTTGGACAGGGCTTTGAGCAACCTGATCTAGTGATAGATGTTCCTGTCTGTGGCAGTGGGGTTGAACTAGATGACCTTTGAAGGTCCCTTCCAACCCAAACCATTCTGTGATTCTAAAGGAGTGAAAGCAGCTGTCGCCTGTCCATGCTGCTGACCAGGCGGCTGCCAGCACAGGACCCTCACCCCTTGCTGTCACACTCAGGGGCTTAAAAATAGGGTTTTTACATGAAGCTGCATAGCTGGGACTTACCCAGCCTGGCCCCAGGCCCATGCTGGGCCTCCCCCCACACAGGGTACCACAGCTAGCACTTTGTGTCTCAGCTCCCGTTTTGGGATGTGTCCACTTCAGACAGCAAGTCCTCAGGCTGATCAGGTCTTTTGCCGAGGCTCAGTTAATCTTGTTAAGTCCAGAAAAACTGAAAAAAAAAACCCTTCTGGTCTCTCCTCCGGGCTGCCTTTCCTGTACATCACTGTTATTCTTCTACCACCCTTCCTCCAGGCCCCCCGTCCCTCACAAGCCTCATTGCTGGAATTCCCCCAGGAGCCAGGACCAACCTCGCAGGCTCCCACTGGTTCACCTTGCTCCTCACTGGTCAAGGACCTTGAGTTCTCTTCCCTGCCTCCCAGGCTCTCCCAAAAATGGCTCCTACTCCCCAGCAGCTTTTCTCCTCCTTGTCCTCCTCCTCATCATCATGTGTTCACCTCTCTCCTTCGTCTGGGAAGACAGATGAAACCTCTTTCTGCTTTGATCAAAGCCTAAAAGTGCTGGATCATCCTGCTACTGAATCCACTTTTCAGACTGATCAAATTTCAGCTGTTCACGTCATCTCATCTCTGACTCTCTCAGCCAAAGTGTCTTATAACCATCTCCTTGGAAAAACAGCTTCCCGCTCATGTCAGGAGAAGCAAGTGCTGATGATCCCTCTTCCATTCTGAGAAGGAAGGGGCTTCCTCTGAAATCTAATGAAACTTGTACAGAAGATAGCTCAAAAACAGATACAATCACATCACTCCAGGACCTGGGGCCCCAGGTGTTGATCTTCACCAAAGTCTTGGCCCATACCACTATGCTACATCTGAAGCAGCATCCTTATCCTGGGATATTATTAGATGCCGGATATTATTTTTGCATTACTCAATATTCAACAAAAGCTAAAATTAAAGAAGCATGCTCTTCAGAGCCAGGCTGGACAGACCAAGGCACTGCCAGCTTTACCTCTCGTGCTGGCTGACACTCGACCCCTTCCCCGTGGTCCTCCTGCTCTGCCTGGCATCGCTGGCTCGCTGCTGGCTCACAGGGCCCTTCTCTGGTTTATTCTTGTTAAGTAATCAGACAAAAAAGAAGTTTCTGCTCTTCTTGTGTAGCTCTCAGATGATGAAAAAACAGGTTCAACACATTAAATTACTGTTGTAAACATGTCGCAGTGAGGAGACTGGAAGGGCTGACCTGGCAGGCCGGTCTCACCCTGCAATGCACGGTCGGGTTTCAGAGCGATTACTAGCAAATGGAATAAAATGCATTTAAAGGCCCCGTCCTGTGGCTTCGGGCTGAAACCCCACACTGCACTGTGGAGAGGTGACCAGACCTCAGTAAGTGCCAGACCCCAGGCTTTCAGGGATATATGTTAGCAGGAGGATGGCATGAAAAGAAACCCAGAGGCTGCCTTTTCATAGGAGTGTCAGCCTGCTGAGTGCCACCAGCGTGCTGCCCAGCCATGCATCTCCCAGTGCTGCCCGCCATGCTTGGATGGCAGATAGGGTATCGTGTGGCCACGCTGGGACCTCCTGCAGCAGCACCTGGCTGGTGTAGCCACATCTCCATGACCCACGTTCCCATCCCTGGGGTGTCCTACAGCACCCTCCAGATGTGGGACCGGGCTCGGCATTTACACCCTCTGCTCTGTGGGGCTGAGAGATGACGCTTTCAGGCAAAAGCTTGCCAACTGAAGGCTTTCCCTTCTGGACTGATTCTAGGAAAAGGGAAGGAGTGACCCAAAGAGTGTCTAGGCTTTGAATTTTGGGTTGCTGAGAGAATTTTCCTAGCACCTATAGCCAGAAACCATCCTGATGTAGTTGGATGTCTTTTGAGTTTTTTACATAGTAAAACCAGCAAATACTTCAGGTGAGATGAAATCTTTACAATAAAGCACTGTCAGTGGGGAGAAATCCAACACCTCCCATGCCATCAGCAGCCAGATGAGCAGTGTCCTTCCATCCTGAGCCCCAGCAGTGCTGCAAGGAGAGGCAGGGAAATTTGCCTCCTCAGTGCTAGGGGACACCGGGAGATGCGTACCACCGCTCCCCCTTGCCAGCACCCTCTGCCCAGGGCCCTTGAGACTATCCAAAATGTGTAATCTTATATTATTTATTTATAAGAAAATTCCAGTCATTTGTATTCAGTTATATTTATATAAAATTAATCATCAGAGACATTATTTTGCATGTATCGAATTCTGTTCCTCTGATAGATTTTAGGAAACCAGCAAGTGTATCACTTCACTCTAAGCTCAAAATCCTATGACAGCTGAAAAAATCTTAAAATATCTATCAGTTTCACCAAATTGAAATATTGGTGTACTTTAACTGCAGTTTTAATAGACTTTCAAGGTTTTCAAACACTTCTACTCAAAAGTACATTCAAAGGGTTTGGGGTTTTTTTGTGGTTTGGATTCTTTTTTTGACTGGTAAATGAGCAGTTCTGTGTGCTGTAATTATGGGGGAGAGCTGAACATCTACAACCCTGCTCCTCCAAGACAGACATGGGTTATGAATAGTTTCATTCAAGCATATACATGCATAGTCTGTGGTGTAATGGGGTCCTGATCCACATGAGGGGGTTCATTGAGCTGCTGCAATGCGAATAATAATAGGTACAGCCGATACATAAGGTCAAGAGAAGATTTATGTCTTTGAAAGATCAGGATTGATGCTGCTCCTGTACAGAGAATAAATGATACATGTAAATTTTGTCCTCAGTAGCCCAATAACTCACATTTGGTTATGTTTCTCCTTGTAAGTAACCCCTGACAACTCATGAAAAGACCATGAATATAATATAGATACTGTTGTGCATATTTAGTATTTAATAACATTGAGTTTTGGTGCTAAGATTTGGCCCTTTTTTTTAATGACTCTTTTCATAAGGCCAAACTTGAAAAGTCTGTGATTTAGAAAACTCTTAACAGGCAAATTATTAAGTTTTCCTACGAAAAAGAAAAAAATTCCTTCTAAATAGCTTCAGTGGATGCTCTTTGAGAGAGCTAACACTTACTCCACCGTGTTTATCATTGTCTTAAAAGGTAGAGCAACTCGACCATGATTAATTTTTCATGCATTGGGTAGGAAGGGATAATTAGAGTGTGCTTCATACCGATTGTCTGCAACTGCTTTTTAATTAACTAATTGGCTACAGACCTAATGAGATTCAAAATTAATTTTTATATCTGAATTTGGCCAGACCTATTTTAAGAACCATGAAGACAGATTGGCCAGAAGCTTTCATTCGATGTCAATCAGACTGGTATTTTGGAAATAGTTACTTTACCGCCTGGGTAGCT
Source organism: Balaeniceps rex (assembly GCA_013401315.1). Lineage (NCBI taxonomy): Eukaryota > Metazoa > Chordata > Aves > Pelecaniformes > Balaenicipitidae > Balaeniceps > Balaeniceps rex. Next base: position 85,650 of record VYZW01062260.1, read on the forward strand.
ATTTTGCAATGGCTTTTGCCTCTACCTGGTGGCTGGAAGATGAACTGCATGATTCCCAGTTTTTCTTTGGCAGGAGGCAGGCAGTCTTTTTGGATAAGAATATATATAGAAACATGAAAAACGCTCTAAGCTATCACTATCTAAGGACTCATTTTTTTTCCCACTCCACAGTTGGGTCAAGAAACTATTGGAGGGGATTGGTAGTGTGGATATGTGAATAAATATGATATATTCATCACAGCCAGTGTCAGCAGTCATGACTCACATATCTGTAAGATTTCTTTGAAAGCATTGACAAGTGAGTGTCAACAGACAAGCAAAATCCAACATATACAGTCAATTCAATTTGCAAAAGGCATTGGGGAAATCCTTCAACAGCAGCTCGTAAAGTAGCTGCTGTGGATTAAGAGAGAGTGTCTTCATGTGAGCAAGCAATTGGCAAAAAGCAGGAATACACCAGCAATATTCACAGGGAAGTGGAGTCCCACCTGGAGTCCTACACTGACATATGCTGCAGCTGCTCTGAGCAACCAATTTCTAAAAAATCTGCAAAAGGAGGTGAATAATAGACCTTCGGGGTAATGGGTAAAATCAGTCAACTGTACGCAGCTGTGCAAAGTAATAAGGATGAAAGTTACTTCAGCAGTTGCAAAAGGGTTTCAGAATACCCAGAAATTGGACAGTAAAATGGCAGGTGAAATTTGCAGATAAAAGGTAGATAAGTTTAAGTCAAAGCCATTAGCAAACCCAATTCTATCTTCCAATATACAGAGCCACAACCTGAACCCGCTATTGCAAATCAAAACATGATGCGCAGTTCTGGGCCCCCATCTCAAGGCAAATATAATGGAAAAAACAGTTACAGAAAAAAATTACAGCCATTAACCCTGAAAATAAATAATTGAGGGGGGACTGTGATGGCTGCCCATGAAGTCCTGAGCGGTATGAAGAAAGGGAGCAGAGGGCACTGCCTGAGGCTGTCTGAGACCCCAAGCAGGTGGCAGATGCTACAGGGAGGGAAGGGGAAGGTTTCTCACACAACGCGTGCTGAAGCTTCATAACACTTTGTGGGAGGATGCCAAAGTTTACACGGTTCAGAAAGCAATCAGCCAAATTTGTGGAAGAAAAATCCATTTGGCACTACTGAAAATGAAGGTGTCATTTCTGGTCAGGAAGTCTTTGGACCACAAATGGTTGCAGTCTGCAAGCACCTTTGGGAAGCACCAGTACCTGCTCATCCTCTCCTTACGCTCTGCCTGCAGGACCTGTTACTGGCCGCTGCCAGAGACAGGGTAACAAGCCAGGAAGCCCTTTGGTCTGCTTATTCTTCATTTTTATGTACCCCTCACATCCAGTGCCTTCCACATTTGAGGAAAAACCCCAAAGGCTACCAAGCATTTGCTGGAGCACATCTCATCTCCCACTAGATTCCATTTCAAAACTCAGCAGGAGCTGTTTATCTACAGGGTCCATGATAGGAATGGAGAAAGATAGCCAGAAAAGCCTCAACTAAATGTGAAAGAGGGCTAAAATCTTTTCCATTATTAAGTCCATAATGTACCACAAGTTCTACACTGAGAAACTGCAACATATGCTCATAATACATGTACTTAAGGAGGCTGTATAGCATGCATAGGTCACCTTAATTCTGGCATAGTCTTGAGAGCTTGACTTTGCAAAGGCAGTAATGTTCATTTAATTTGGTCTGTATGTGTGGTTTTGAATAATTAATAGGAATCATTTATAACATCAGCGACACTTTACATTTGTACTCATTTTGAGGTGACTTTCCTTTATCAGACCCAGTGTGGTTCAAGCTGCCTGCTCTGTTCCTGCAAGTGCAGGCAAAGCCCATGCTGGAGGCGGACACTGACCCGTTGGAGGGTCCTGTCTGCCTGCACCCTTCGGTCAGACCGTGTCTCAGGGCAGTCAGTGCTCCCGCAGTGCTGAAACCCCGAACGTGGTCCACGGTGAGCACCGGTGCTTAGCAGGCTCAGCCTGAGAGATGCTGAGCACCCGCTGCCATGGCCACACCACCTGCAGGCATGGTCCTCACTGCATGGCCAGCCTCTGGCAGCACCAGGAGCAAGAAGACAGGTCTGTATGGCTTTCAGATATGCCGATGGGTGCCAGATAAACTCGTGCAATGACAGTGCTAATAACAGTAACACAGCGGTGATTCAGCCCTAGCAAGGAAGCTGGGCTCTGACCTGCCAGCAGACAACATGTCAGCTGTGATTATCACATCCCAGCGTATCTCACTTAGCAAAAATGTCAATGGATAATTCAGCAATCTAAATGAACACCGCCGGTGAGGTCTGCCGGGGAGGTCCACTCAGCACTGTGTGTGTTTGATGTGCCAGCTGCTTCTGATCGAGCACTGCAGCACTGTAAGCTCATGCCCCAAAGCAGTTCCAATTGCGGGGATTCAGACTCCAAGGGAGAGGGAAAACCACAGAAAAATGCTTGATTAGGAGCCACGTCTCTTGGATCACCCTGCCATCACTTCTGCACATCCACAGGAAACCTCTGTGTCCACACCCAGGTGATGAAGAGCAGGGACCGGGCAGATACTGGGCAGCTCTTCTGGCACTTCCAGGTTTCACTGGCTCGGTATTGCAGGAGGATGGGCTGGCTTGGCACAGGCCAAAACCACTGACAACCATCCTGAGAAGTTCAGTACCAGGCAGGAAGCCTGCCAAGCTCTGAGATTACTGCCATTTTCCATTTTGCAGCCACTTTCTACTGCAACATTATATCTCATTAAGTCCTAAGAGAGACTGATTTCAGACGGGGCCATAAGAAAGAGAATGCTAACTGGTGATCCTTCCTGGCAGTCTCATCCCTCTCTTCTATTCTGCCTCAGTAATTCACCTTGCTCCATCTTTCTTGCCCTGTTTTATCCTGCCCCTTCTTCACTGTTCACTGTCCTGTTTTGAATCACGGAATCACAGAATGCTTGAGGTTGGAAGGGACCTCTGGAGATCATCTGGTCCAACCCCCTGCTCAAGCAGGGCCACCTAGAGCCAGTTGCCCAGGCCCATGGCCAGACGGCTTTTAAGTATGTCCAAGGATGGAGACTCCACAACCTCCCTGGACAACCTGTGCCAGCACTCGGTCACCCTCACAGTGCAAAGGTGTTTCCTGATGTTCAGAAGGAACCTCCTGTGTTTCTTTGTGCCCATTACCTCTGGTCCTGTCACTGGGCACCACTGAGAAGAGCCTGGCTCCATCGTCTTTGCACCCTCCCTGCAAGTGTTTCTACACATTGATGAGATCCCCTGAGCCTTCTCTTCTCCAGGCTGAACACCCAGCCCTCTCAGCCTTTTCTCACAGGAGAGATGCTCCAGCCCCTTCATCATCTCCATGGCCCTTCGCTGGACTCTCTCCAGTACGTCCATGTCTCTCTTGCACTGAGGAGCCCAGAACCGGACCCAGCACTCCAGCTGTGGCCTCCCCAGTGCTGAGCAGAGGGGAAGGATCACCTCCCTCCACCTGCTGGCAGTGCTTTGCCTAACGCAGCCCAGGACACTGTCAGCTTGCTGTGCAGTGAGGGCACATCACTGGCTCAGTAGTCCTGGCCCTGACCCAGGCCCTGTGCACAGTAGGCCAAATTCCGCTTTCAGCTATTCCCATGATTTAAGAGGATTTTCTGGATCGGAATGAATTTGGCTCCATTAGCTAGGTCAGTAAAACAAGGCAGGTAGAGAAGCAGAGATTTTGCTCTGAGCTCATTCATGGCAGACACATTCAGTATTGTGGTTTGGCTTTTGGAAAAGACTTGTGCAACCTCATTGGAACCAAACTGTTGCTCACCAGAAGTAGCAAGGAAAATGAGGCAAAGAAACACTCCACAAAGCAATGAGCAGAAAACCTGGTAAACAGCACATCCCTCCACTGCATGGGACCAGGAGAAAAATGCTGTAGAGCTCGCCTGAGAAGAGATGTTTCATTGAATGTACTGTAATAGCCACCAAGTTCCTACCTAATGGATTAGCAAGGCTGACCCCTTCTGTATTTTAGAAAACATTGCCTTAGGGGTGAACAAACCATCTGATCAAAAGTTACAGTATATGAGAAAAGCGAGGCCTTTGCAAGAGAGCCATATGGCCGTACAATGGATGGAGATCATGGATTAGGACAGGGAGCAATCTTGGTTGTATTAGAACAAGATGCAGGTGCAGGGCAATATGCCTTTAGCAGCCCAACTATTCCCAGATGCTCTGGCATCTGCAGGGTATATGCAACCTGCAGCTGGGTGAGAAAGCAAAGGGAGAATAGGAGAATTCCCTCTTCCAAACAAAAGACTGAAGGCTTTCCTTCATCCTCTTTCCCAAGAAGCAACCCATTAGCATCCAGTGATATCCACCCATGAGAAATCCAGCATCCCAGCACTACGCCCCGTGACTAACCCAGGACCCTCCTCTGCCCCCGCCTGTGCTGACAGCACGGTTTGCTGTTCAAAATTTTCAGAATAAGCCAATTTTGACAACCTTTTTCATCAGTGACAGTGGCAGCTGCAGGAATATTTTTAGTTCGAAGCCTGTCAACCTCCTCATAGTTCAGAAAATATTTCATTTTTTGCACTGTGGGTGGAAATGGAGATCAGCACTTTCTAATGTTACAGCGATGCTCCCTGGATGAGTAGCAGAGACGATGGTGGGAGCCCCGATGCTTTGCCCATGGCCTGCAAAACCCAGGGGCACCCTGCATTTCCCTAATGTGACATGGCGGAAGGTGCAACTAATTGCAGAGAGAACAGCTAAGGGTGATGCTGCACACTCCAGTAGGAATGGTCAGAGATATTCCCAGAGGATTTTTTTCACCTGAGAATGTATTTTGTGCTCCTGAGGACAAAGAAATCATCAAGACAGCATTTATAGCTGTAGGTCAGGTCTGGAGAAGCAGGCAGGGTGCTTATGGTGCTGTTTCAGCTTTGCAGAGCCCTGTGCTGTTTGTCCGGGAACCGTTGCTGTGGCAAGAGCGACGGTGGGATTTGAAACCAAAGCCACTCCATGAGGAACCATCTTGTGTGATACTTGTTTCTCTGAGAACTGTGGGACCCGTGTCCGTCGGTATTGGGAAAATCAGCCTGGCAGCAGCAGTAGGGATGGAGTACAAGCATGACAACCTAATGACCTTCCCACTCCCCAGCCTGTGTAACCGGTGATTATTTTTGCCCTTTTTCCTGACTACAGCTTTCAGGCTAGAATATCTGAAGAGAAGGGAGTTTCGGGGAATGCCAGGCAGAACAAGAAGTGACCCCTGGCTGTACCAGAGCAAGAAAGTGGGTCCCCTTGTTTCCACGCAGTGCATCCTCCCACAGCCACTGCAGTGCTGCCGGTGAGACTGCTGTGTGCAGAGGGGCTCCAGTCACTGCCAATAGGCTTGACCAATCTTACTTAAAAAGCAGAATTTGGACCGTTTCCCAGATTATAATTACCTATATATAAATATAGCGATAATTATGCTACTTAAGCAAGACCTCAGAGCACAAAGCTGACAAGTGATGACAACTAAATTCATTAAGAGTGCAAATGCTCTTCCTCTCTTTTATGAAACAATATTGAGTGATCCCCGAAGAAATCCAGCAACCAGAGCCATGATCTGCTAATAAGTGGTGAGCCCAGTGAAGGCTGCTGGAGAGGCAGGACAACTGATCTGCCCCAAGAAGAGCGTTGGTACTATATGGCTTAGTAGAGGAGCAGAAAAGTGGACAGTTAAAACATTGGATTTTGAAAATGCGATATGTTTCATGCATTTGGAGTGAAACGTATCTTTTCACTTTGTTTAGAGTGGGAAATAAATCAGGGCAGGGTCTGTTTTTTGGCACAGAGGCCAACCGGTACGGCATGGCTTGCACCCAGAGAAAAGCTCTTTTACCTTTCCTGACATACACAGGGTAACCCTGTCCAAATTTCTCACTGGGCATGGTCCCAGGGCTGTGCTAAGCCCAGACTGGCACAGGGCAAAGCTCAGCCTGAGAGCACGGCAGCAGTCCAACGCACCGGTCGTGCTCCAGGACTTGGGCCTGACCCCTCTGGATGTCTGCAGGAGGACCTGGTGTCTCTGCATACCCATCCCAGGGCCAAAGAGAGCCTGAACGGGGGCCCATCGCGGTCTTACTGATGCTTTTTAAAGCCATTTGGTATACTGGTTTTTCAAACACTTTCTATTTTTTCACGTTCAGAGGTGCCAAGCCCCAGGGATGATGACAAACACTCAGAAATATGTTACAAAATGCATCTATGAGAAAAACATTACTATTCCTAGGCCTCTTGGGAAAAGATGAAAAGTGATTGTGGTGCATGGTGTGCTTCCAGACCAGGACTAGAAACCAAGACTGTATCTTCCCATCAAACTCTAGGTATGAAATAACACTAAGAACGGGGTGGAAATAGCAATAGCTGTAATACCTCATCTGCAAAAAATACAGTGATTAAGAGAGGTGCTGAAGACCTACATCACCTTCTCGGTCTTTTTGCTGAGACAGCCACAAAGCCTCAAACCCCACCGTTATCTGAGCAACCTGTTACGCTAACTTCATATTCCCACGTTAAGCATTTCAGCTGACATTTTTATTTTTCCAACAGGTCAACTAATCCCCTGCCTGCAAGTGTTTCATTACAGCTGTGTGCTTCCTCCCCTAAGAGTCTGAAATACCTTGTCTTTGAATGTAATTGAATTTCTGGAAAAGGAACAGTTTAGACCAAAGTCACGGTGTCCTTGCTTTCGCTCCGCCTTCATGCCCATCCACAAGAAGCTCTTTGAATACTCTTTCATAAGCAGTTGAAAGAATTTCCCTCGATGGTTTTCCTGGGCAAAAGTTGCAGTGTCTGAGGAGCCCATGACAAGCTCATGGAAAACAGGCTACAAAGCCCCGCTGCTGGGAAAGAGCTGAACAGAAAGGTGACTGAGTGTGTAGATGCTACAAAAATGGCCAGGATTGTTGAATCTAACAACATCAAATCTAACCAACTTCTGGAGGGGTGAAGAAGAATCTCGTGGTGCTGAGGGAGTGGGCACTATAATGGCAGATGATGCTCTGTGTTGATAAGCATAGAGGAATGGAGACTGGAGGGGAAAAAACTAATCCTGTCTCTATGTGAACTATAAAAAGCTCAGAAAATATTAGTTCACTCCAGAAAAAAAAAAACTTGGAGGCATGAAAATCCCTGGAAAACAATGTTTCAATAATAAATGGGTGTCAAAAGAGTAGAGAGGGTTTAGGGAATTACTAGGGGAGAAACTGAAGCAGGCTGGAGTCTAACACGTTACAAACATCCAGGTGTAGTCACCAAGGAGCAGTTACTGATGGTGGTACAAGAGCATTATCCCCATACTCCCATGTAAATGCAGAGCGTGCCTACCCCGTGAGCATGCTGTGCAGTCCTGCAGAAGGCTGCTCCACAGCCAGGAACATCTCTATCGGTACCTGAACCCTACTACTCAAGCTACTCATCTTCCGTGTTATCTCCTTGCTCCTCGTGTTCTTCTACCACCATCAGTAACTGCTCCTTGGTGACTACACCTGGATGTTTGCAATGTGTTGTTAGACTCCAGCCTAACCTGTCTCTTAGCCAAGCTAGATGTGTCTACCTTTTGCACTCTTTTCTTATTAATTAGTCCCCTAATCCCCTGATTAAATAACAGAAGCTGGCAAAGCAAAGCAATCTGGCCTGCTGCACCTTTATTTTGATGGGCTGACAGCAAACTTGCAGCAAACTCACTTGAACCTCTTGGGCAAAGCCATGAGAGCTGATTTTTTAATCTGTTTGCACAATGTAGGGCAAGACCCTGTGAGAGAGAAAGGGCAAGTCCTGCAAAACAAACGGTAAAAGGTAACTTCCAAGGGTTTGTTTTTCACTCAGTATCTCTGTTAATGTATAGGAGAGATCTGAAAAGTAAAGAAAATCACATGAATCTATAACCTGGGCTTTCTACTCTGCTTACTTGAACTGGATCATTAGTCTCTCATTTTATATACTAGTTTGTTACAGAATTTGTTAGAGAGCTTGTTAGTTTGTAGAACTACATTTCCGATGCATTAGCCTCTGCACCACTTTTCCCATAAATGAAAGTCGAGCCATATTCAGTTTTTATTTGCTCTTGGCCACCGTGCAATTTTGGGGCATGAAATTTGCTCTTCTATTTGTTTATTTGTCTATTTGCATGTAGTAACTAGTGGAGCCTTTAGCTAATGTAAACGAGGGGGAAAAAATACCCAAACCAATTTAGAGTGAGGAAATTCACAGGCAGTGTTTGAGAAGGGTGGAGCTGAGCTCCTTAGGGTAAATTATAAATGGATGGTGTTAAGTCTAAGGAAATAAACAAGTTCCAACAGCGAATCGCTGCTATCTCCATTGAGGATTTTAAAAGAAGCAACAGGACGATTGGCTACAACAAACTCGCTGTCTAAGAGCTCTAAATTGTTTCTTCTCTTTCTACAAAAGAGAAGCTACATACAGCCAAGAAGCCTTGAACATCATTCCTCCAATAAGGATCCCAGCGTTTTGGAATCTGTTCTTGGCTTTAAGAATAATGAATGTTAGCAATAAACTGAAACGTTTCCAAACCCGTGTGGTTCCTGCAATAGGTGAAGGTTCAAATTTCACCTTATGGAGCTCAAACTAGTTCTTCTATTCTTAAAATAAACTCAGATGAAAGGTGAAAAAATAAATTACTTTTGCTCATTTGAGATTTCTTGGGCTGGATGTGGAACAGATTCATAAGGGCATTGGAACTCCAAGCGTCTGTGCAGAGAGCCTCTTGTTACCACGCTTTCGTTCTGTAGTGATCAGAGAAATTGTCTAAAATCCTGAGTTTATCCAATTTAAATTCACTAGAGTGACACTGGGACTCAGCTCCAGTCCTTGGACCGGTTTGCACACTGCACTGGCACAAGGTCTCCAGCAGGTGCTTTGGGCAGATGGAGACCCCCTCTGCGGTGCCCAGCCCCGGAGAACCAGGGGCGAGTCAGGCGGTGGCAGCCCAGGGCTCCCACCTGCCTCCTGCCATGGACGGGGGGAACAACAGCAGGGCAAGGCTCACCTCCAAAACTGAGGAATTCCTCTTAGCTTGCCCCTCTCTTTTTTTATTAGACTTCGTCTGGGATCACAGAATACTGATCTCTGCTGATGTGTGGTCCCAGACAATGAAGAGATCCAACCTTCAGGGTAAGATGTAACAGCAACCAGCACAGGTAGCCTAAAAACTAGCAAGTTATTTGTTATTCTTTTTTTTTTATGTCATGTTGTCAGTTGTCAGTTTATTTGAAATCATGGATAATAAATAACATTCCCCTCCAGAACCTAGTTTTGTTCACTTCTAACGAATGGCACAAAGCTTCTAGTTTCTTTCCAGGAGCTGGAAAATTGGAAGGTTGAAGAATAAAGTGTGGTTAAAGGCTGCTTTATTGCTGCCTGTTGTGGTTTCTCAGATTATTTTCTCAAAGCATTACTTTAGCAGGAATAGATCACTGGTGCATTTGTGAAGTAAATAAATGCTGTTATGAATACATGTTACATGTACCAATTTATGTTAACACTAATGTATATAGAGATCCCGTACAAGATATAGTTTGCGTTGCATGGATGCCTAAATTTGAGGATAATTTTTCTTCTTGTGCATAACCTCACCCCAGGCAAGAGTTTAGAAGATAAAACCACTGGTTGGTGGGGTGGGGGACACACCGCATATCACCTTGTTGCAATATACTTCACAAATCCCACGACAAAAAGCTTTTCACCACTCTTATTCTTAAAAAAAAGTGAACTATTTGTAACACGGCATTACTGAACGTGAATTTTTAAGTCTTTCCTCAAAGTACTGATGGCCTGAGATGAGAAAAGCTCCGTCTCCTTCCAGAGAACCAGAGGGACGATGTTACACTGAATCACTTCATTCCCAACCTTAAAAATGTTATCGGATCTAGATGCAGGCAACCCCAGCTCTGCATTCCTCTTCCTCTGGGCTACTGATCTCACAGCAGAGGTTCAATTCAGGAATGATTCTTGGTCTCTTCCCTGGTCTTGTAAACTTCATGTTTTAAGAAAATCCCTTAAAGTTTAATTATATTTTTTTTTAGAGCTGAGCACTGAATGGAGTTGGGTAGCAATGCTAACTTTGTTTTTTTTAGCTTCTCAGTTTTGTTTGAAATTCACTTTGGAAAGAAACCTGAAATACTTCCCTCCCAGACAAGTCAAAACAGAGCATTTTTTGAACTGTGAAATGAATATGTCATCGATTAGTACCAAGGAAACAAAGGGTCAGGCAAAACCTCGCCCACTTGCATATTTTTATGGACGTCGCCCACCATGGTGATGTCAGTGTGATTTCTTCTATAGAAAAGGGCAGCTTATACCAGAAAATCTGCAGAATCAGACCCAAAGGGAGTATCTGATTTTCTTAGAAGGATCAGCCTTCATTGAAAACTTGCCAGTTAAAGCATGAGACAGATGTAATTCTGATTTTCCTCCCCACCTGGAGTTGCCTTTACCAACTGTTTGGTCTCACCGTTGCCTCCTCTGACTCTTCTGGACCCACAGAAGCAGCAGCAGAAAGGGATCACGCTAGCCCCGACTCTGAGCAAGCAGCAACCCCTGTTTCTGTACGGAGGGAAATGGGAACAGGCGTGAGACGTCTCACCACTGCCTGTGTCTCAAAAGTGAGTTGAGTTGCCAACGAGTTAAATAACCCACTCTTTTCACTAGGGCAACGAGTCGGCCTTCAATACCATATTCACCATTTTGCATTTGAAATCTATTTTTATGGTAAAATTATATGACAAGCGGTGTAAGGCATGAAAGGAACAATAGGGATTATACAATTAATAAGAAAACAGTGAAACATGTCAGATAAACAAGACAAAATTAACTGAAAATAGAGGGCAAGTCATACAAACAGGAATAGGATGGAGGATTTTGTGTATTTATGCAGATAATTGGTTTCACACAGGTGCCTTTACAATATCTTCCCTTTCCAGACTCACAGGTGTTGCCTCTTGCTGCAATAAAATGGAAAGAAAAAAAGTTTAAACGGTCTTTTCTTGCAATCTATCTTATCTAATAAAAACTCTGGAAACATGTACTTGGATCTCACTTTATAAAAGCCATAGAAAAGGATTATTTTGTAACAAAAGCTTATTTTTCGAAACGTGGGCATTAAGCATCGCAGCAAGGAAATGTAGAAAGAGGTGAGAAAAATACGGACTTAAAACTAGGGTTTTCTTATGCAGAACCATAAGGATCCTCCAGATCCTCTTGCTTTACAGAGGGACCTGAACAGGCTGGACCAATGGGCT
>VYZW01062262.1:3030-14528 GCA_013401315.1 Balaeniceps rex
AAAAAAATGTGCTGCATGTAATAGACCCTTTTCTAAAAGATATTGAAACGTGATGAACCACAACCACTTTTTGATTAAGTTAAGTTTTTTCAATTTGATACTTAAAAAGAGCTATGAATATCGTTCAGTCATACTTTCCTATCAATGCCTTCCAAGTGGCTGTCAAAATTGAGATTACCTATTTTCTAGAATATTAGAACCAAAAAAATTCATTTCTCAAGTGATGCAGAAAGATTATAATCTGCAGCTAGCAGATATGTAAAACCCTTTTCCTGCAAGGTGTGAAATTAAGAAATAAAATCTTGTCTGTCACTGTCGTATATGATTTTATGGACTATGCTTCTGAAAATGCAACATCCTGGAGTTGTTATTTAAATAGTCATGGCCACATATTGTCCTGGACCACTATATTTGTATTTTGAAATCCTTCCCCTGAATTGTTTGTCTTCATATTTTAAGATCTCTAGGACAGCGTTTGCACTGGCTTCCTAACTTTGGCCATTGTTTAATTTGAAAGGAACTTCCTTAGTCTAACTGATTTAGTCAAGGTTGCAGATAATTTCCTATCTTCCCATATTTCTTTGTTTTAACTCTTACTGTCTATTGGACAAAGATGCACAGACTTCTCCACTTGTTCCATCTGGTTTTGCTCAAATTCTGCCTCAGATCCGATTCCCAGAGTCTACTCAGGCTGCTGCTTTGTTCTTGCAAAGGGCTTTAGCTTCATGTTTTTTTTTTTTTTTTTTTTTTTTTAATTTTCTTTTTTTAAAAGCAAGCCTTTTGGAAATGTTGGCATCACCATGCAAGATGTGTACTGTGCTTTATCTTTCTTGTATCCTAGTCTGTCTGTCTCTGGCTGTGGATCTAATCTGTATGTTTCTAATATGTCCACATGACTATGGCAATTAGATGTCAGATACAGGCTACACGGTAACGTTAAGTTTTTCCTCTAAAAAGCCCTATTCTCTACCTCTCCATATTCAGCAGCTGCTGCTTAGTTACTTGGGGTTGGGCTTTGCCTTTTGAGAAATGTGAGCCAGTGAAGCTTTGTTAATGCACACTATCTCAGGTATAATATTAAGAGGCTTTTTGAGCTGAGACACCTATGTTAATCATGATGCCTCCCCTACTTCTGTGCTGCTTCCAGGGGCAAGAAAGTGACAATAATTTACCATTGGCCTATAATGGTAGAAAATTACTCTGTCTCTTCTTTTATCTTTCCTTTTTCTGTATTATTGTCTCTGATGAGTATTAACTTCTCTGATGACTGATTAGAAGCTGTGGAGCCACCGTTTTACCTCCCATTGTGAAGGGCTGGAAGCAGCAGCTGTTTAATGCTGTTATTCCTGTCCACTTGGGCCTGGGTACTAGGTAACCCTTATAGGAGTGTAGAAAGGCATATCCACAGTGCACAGTGGAGCTCAGCTGAGAGCATTAAAAGGCTATTGCAGAGTGTGAAGTTGCAGATAATGAATCCTGCTATAAGGCTCCTCATTAGCTCATGCTTGCTGTCATGCTAGTTCAGCTCTGTGACTTCCAGCACTGGAATCAGTATCTCAGCATGGTCCTGCACTGCACTTACCTGGGTATATGTGTAAGTGGTCTCAGTGTGAATGCAGGGAGGTCTGTTGTCTCAAGTTCCATGAGCATAGGTTCACATTGGGTCCCACTGACTACCTCTCTAGAAAATGTCTCAGGTTTGTATGTTCAAACTGAACTTTGTCCTCACTTCTTGCAACTCACCTGTTTTACTTTGAAGGGTGTTATATTGGAATGGCCGATGAGAGAAATGGCATGTGAACCCTTTGTAGGGGAAGAGTATGGACTACAAAGACAAAATTTTCAAGAATGAAGTAAATGAAACACAAAAGCAGAAGTATCGCTAGACAGAATACGAATAAGAAGCAAGGCAATGGCAACCTTTCTTTGAATCAGAGTGAACTTACTGAACTTGAAGAGAGTACATTTTAATCTACAGTTAACTGAGACTTTTTAACTAGTTTTAACCCAAACACTATTACTGTCCATATTCTCAACATCTCTGATTTGGAGGCATGTTGTGTTTGGGGTGCTTACCTGAATAGAAGTCCAATTAAGTTATTTCAGCTTCATTTTTTATTATCCTGGGGATTACCTACTTTACCCAAGCATTCCTTGACGTGAAGCAAGTTCTCTTCTCACCTGTTTACAATTAACACCACTGAATGAAAAAGAAACTTTAAGCATGTCAGCACTGAAATTATGGAATCTGTCCTCAGACAGTCACAACTGCAGAACCAGTAAAGAGACAGTTAAACATGTTGGACTAACTTAATTAATGTTGCCTCATCCAGCTGCATTTGGCTTTTAAAGGTGTGCTGGTAACACGTTGCTTGTTTGAAAGGTCAGTCTGGAATGCAATGGTGAAAAAGTTCTTACGTGAAATATATGTTATATGGCAGGATAAAAAGGGAATGGTAGGATTATCATTTAGACATACATTTTTTAAATTTAAGAAAAGTTTGAAATTCGCTTTCTCCAAAAATAATTTATAAACATAATTCCTCCTTTTTGTGAGACTGAAGTGGTTTTTTGTTGCCTTGTGGATCAGTTTCCTAACTGGAGCAGAAGTTAGTGCCCAAAGCCAAGCATTATTTGTTTAATGTGTGTATCTGCAAAAAGATTCATGTTTTTTTTTTCCTTCAGCATCAATAGGAATAAATTCCACCCAAGCAGGTTTAAGAAACATCAATTAGGGCATCATTGTCCTGTCCCAAAAGTAATTGTCTTTGTCTTGCACAAAGTGCAAAGAACTTTAGTCGCTTTAAACATACAAGATGTCCTCCTCCTTACCTTTATTCTTTGGAATTTGAGTCTGAAAAAACATCGGTTTTGAGGTTTTGTTGGTGCTCTCTTCCCTTTTGTGTAATCTCTGTGTAACCCAAAGAAAGGTTTGAGCCTATCAAAAAAACCCAAACCAACAACAAACAAAAAACCCACCGTACATCTATTTTCTACAGCTATATACAGTGTGTGTGTGTGTAAATATATATTATACACTAAACATGTTATTGGTATTATATGCCTAATTATTCTTTGAGAGCAGTTATTTCCACTTTCTGTCTGTGTCTGTGGAGAATTTCTTGTAGGCTTTTGCTCATCATTAGCCTCTGGTGTGCAAACTTTCCCTCTTTTCCCATAGTAATATACCTTTAAAAATAATAAAAATTAATTATAATTGGTTTGTTCTATTTTAAAGTGCTAACTTTCCTTACTTGTGTTTATTTCATTATTTTAATGAGAAAAAGCAATCAGGGAATCAGGGTATGTTCTGTTATTGACTTAAAATAACAAACTGGGAAAAGTACCCAGGGTATCTTTTAGTGTGGAATATATTAATGAAAAACATCTCATGATTCAATACAAGATTATTTTTAATGGACTGAGTCTATATGCTAGGAATGCATTGGGGAATTCTATTTGTTTTTCAATTTACTTTGCTTAATTTAAAGATTTTTCAAGACTCTTTTCTCCATGAACTATGTTGGAAAAGCATTCTTAATCTGTAAACTTAGTGATAATCGATGTAATAGTTCTGGATTTCTGAAAACCTTTAAAATTCAATATGCAAAACCATTTGATTAAATGGTTGTACGGCAAATGTAAAAACTGTAGCTTTTGTTTAGTATGGAGTGGAGAAGATTGCCATTTGACAAAGAATCGCAGAAGTTTATCTAAAGATACATTTTATTAATTTTGTCTACTATTTTACAACACAGTAATAATTTGTCTCTCCATTCTGCTACATAACACAGACCCTTCTTTGATTTTTCTTGGATCTGTGTTGTGTGAAGAGGAGAAAAGAAGACTTGCTCTTCTGGTCAAGTATTAGTATGCTTGGCTAGAATATAAACTGTTTCAAAAGATTGTTTGGCTAAAAACTTACAAAGACATTTTTACACTGTACTTTGTTTATCTAGGTGTCTTTCTTGCAGCTTTTATTTGGCACATTCCTGAAGGAGCAAGTAGTGTTTAAGAATCCATAACTGATTTTGTAATGTATTCATCCCACGATGCATTTGTGCATCTGCTCAGTGTTTTCGGTATGCTTTAATACTAGTTTCAGAGGTTTTGAACCAGCAGAACATTTTCGTATCTGTGAGGCTTTTTCCAACTATTTTTTGTTTGAGTAAAACTTCCATTCTACTCTTATTGTGCAAACAGTCTTTTGTGCAAGGAAGAAGTGCTACACAAGGATTATAAAGCACTGCAGCAGTGAGGGACCATAGATTTGAGAGGATGAGAGACAATGACTTGTAACGCTAATAGATAAGTGTGCTGTCATATCTGATACTTGCATTCATACTATGTTGATACTCCCAGGAATGTAGCAGTGGAGGTTTAGTTTATTATAGCCCAGTATGACTGTAATGCATTTTACGTGCTAAAACAATTCTTTCTAAAGGTTCTCATGCCTCCGCTTGTTCTATGCAAGAGGCATGATGTGTTGATAAAACTAGGAGGTCTTTAACATCTCCTTTTCAAAGCATTGTTTGTTGGTCCTTACTGCACTGTGTCATGTAACTAAGTTGGCCTGTTTTTATAATTCCTTGTCTCTCTCTGCCCACCCCCCCCTTCTTCCTGGGCTCAACTTCACTCCCAATTTCTTTACCTCCTCCCCCCAAGTGGCACAGGGGGACGGGGAATGGGGGTTGCGGTCAGTTCATCATACATCATCTCTGCCACTCCCTCCTCCTCAAGGGGAGGACTCCTCACACTCTTCCCCTGCTCCAGCGTGGGGTCCCTCCCACAGGAGACAGTCCTCCATAAACTTCTCCAACGTGGGTCCTTCCCATGGGCTACAGTTCTTCACAAACTGCTCCAGTGTGGGTCCCTTCCATGGGGTGTAGTCCTTCAGGAACAGCCTGCTCCAGCGTGGGTCCTCCACGGGGTCACAAGTCCTGTCAGCAAACCTGCTCCAGCGTGGGCTCCACGGGTCCACAGGTCCTGCCAGGAGCCTGCTCTGGCTCAGGCTTCCCATGGGGTCACAGCCTCCGTTGGGCACATCCACCTGCTCTGGCATGGGGTCCTCCATGGGCTGCAGGTGGATATCTGCTGCACCATTAACCTCCATGGCTGCAGTGGGACAGCCTGCCTCACCATAGTCTTCACCAGGGGCTGCAGGGGAATCTCTACTCTGGTGCCTGGAGCACCTCTTCCCCCTCCTTATTCACTGACCTTGGTGTCTGCAGAGTCGTTCCTCTCACATGTTCTCACTCCTCACTCCAGCTGCAGTTTGTGTCCCAGTGTTTTTTTTTTTTCCCCCCTTCTTAAATACGTTATCACAGAGGCGCTACCACCATCACTGATTGGCTCAGCCTTGGCCAGCAGCGGGCCCATCTTGGAGCCAGCTGGCATTGGCTTTATTGGACATAGGGGAAGCTTCTAGCAGCTTCTCACAGAAGCCACCCCTGTAGCCCCCCCACTACCAAAACGTTGCCACGCAAACCCAATACAGACATTTATCGCGAAATGTTAGTTTACAGGTTTGCATGGTCTTGTCTTTTAAATGGCTTTTGTAAAGATTTGGGAACAGGTCTGTCCTTGAGAAATTTCCATAAGGATGACTTTTATTTTCAAGGCTGTGCCTTGCCTTTGTCATATATCACTTTGACAACATCTCTGCTAAAGTTGTCCCTTTTGGTATGTGGTGCGTTAAATATTTTACAGCACAGTTGGCTTCGTTTAGCACCAGTCGTGTTTGCTTTCTTTTCCTCTAATTTGCAGTGTGTTCCACTGGCTTCCTATATTGTTTGTCATGACACTTTTTCCTGCCCTGCTATTTGCAGAGGTTTAGATTTCCTGGTTGCTGATAGTCATTCCATCAGCCTGTGCAGAAATTTCTTCTTGCCATGTGTCAGAACTGTCTCTTTCTTCAGTATTCAAGACTAATTTTGCTTCTGTGATGAAACTGCAGTGCATATAGGGTCTCTATTCAATTTGGTTAATTCCTATGTTCTGAGAATTTGTTTTCTCTTTCCTACTTGGAAAACCGTTTCTAGCAATGTTTTTTCATGTTGTTTGCCCTGTCTCTCAGTCACACCCTAGCATCCTAGAGTTTTGTGGTGTGGTATTTCCTTACTGATCCTTCAGGTTTCATAGTCTTCAGTTCGTATCCTGCAAAAATGTGGAAATGAGTGTGTTTTTCTGAAAATACAGAAATATCCTGGTATCTGTGGTCACATTAATTTATGCAATCATCTGTCAGGATTACTGGGTTTTGACTGTAGTTCTCCTCAGCTAAAGGCCTCTTAGCAATTGCTGGGTAGGCAATCCTATTTTGTTAGACTCTGTTAGTGATAGATGTAACTGCCTCAAGTGCCTGGCTCCTGTGACAACAGCTCTATTAAGGCAGCATCTTTCTAGTTCTTCCTGGGATGGACAGTAAGTGAAGCCTTTGACTTTTGCTCCAAGTTCCTCCTTTACTTTTTAAAAAAAAAAGTAATGCTCTGTGTTCATAGATCCTGCTTCTATGCTGTTTCCAGAGCTTTGCTCTAACCAATTCACAGATCTGCCCACATACTGGTTGCTTTTAGCTGTTACATCTGATAAGTTAAGCAGGGTCAAACCAGGTCAGTAGCCGAATGGGTGACCTCAAAGGTACGCTGATTTGCTGCAGGACATTTTTTATAATTCATTACGTGGCAAGCTCTTAGCAGAGTCAGAACTCAATCTGTATCCCAGAATGGTGTTAGTGAGGAGTTAGCAGCTGTAATTTTGGCTTTCAAATGAACTAAAGTTGATCTTGGACCACCTTGTTCACCCCCCCCCCCCCAAACCCAAAAAAACCCCAAACCCACTCATGAAACTCATCATAAAAGTAAACACATCTGACCATGCTCCAATTCTGCTGCTGCCACTTCAAAGGAGAAGGGCAATGTTATTAGGGCAATATTGGGAGCTGAAACAACTAAATACCTCCTACTATGCCTCTATACAGTCATGCACTTGAATTCTTTACTACCCCGTACACTTGTGAGGAGGGAATGTGATTTCTGACATTGGTGAATGGTTCTCAGCACATGAAGCAAAATGGACAAACACCTTTTGTGTCTACAGATGGCCAGATGCTTTGATCTGTGAGCTGATGCATCCACATTATGTGGTGGAGGCAGAGGGAGGGGAAGAGAGAGAAAAAAGCAAAGGCAGTTGCCAAAATTGGCATCCAGCCCCAGCTCTTGAATATGTTGGACCACCCTGAAAAGCATTCATATTAGTGTTGAGTAGTATAATTATTAGATTGTTGGTGTATGTCCCAGCAAGTATGTGATTTTGTTATTCTTTAAAATATGACCAGACTAAATATGTTGTCAGTGTCATCAAAACTAAGCTAATATTGTTGCTATCTTTGAGCCAAAAGTGTGCTGGATTTTGCATTCCTTTTCCAGTGCTTGGTCCTGTAGGCTGTGCCTTGTACTGCTTTGTTGTATGACAGTACTGCTCTGCAATGTTAGGGGCTGCCCTTATCAGATATTACAAGAAGTAACACCATTTTGGATGCCAGCATCTTTGACAGCTTTCCACGAGAAATCAATGATTATATTACAATGGTAATATAATAGGGGAAAAAAACTAAGGATCACTGGTAATATTGTTTCTTGGTAATAAAGCAGAATATGGCAAGAAAGAGAAGTATTCTGCATTTTCTTCACAGTCAGTCAATTCCTCAGTGGTCTCCCTTATTTTCTGTAAAGATTGCTGGAATAATTAGAAAGCAAAATGTGTTGTGTATGTATCAGTTTTGTTCCATAGACATTTGTTCTACTCTAGGTATTTTTATGGATTCTGTGAACTAAAATACATTTCATTATAGTGCTAACCTTTGGCATGCTGTTGCGCATCTTTCAGTCTGCACACCGTGGTTGCCTTTGTTGAGACTTCAGACCTATTTCTTCGGGTCAGCAGTATCTATGACAGCAACTTAATTGCTACATGCATTTGTACTGTTCTTTGGCAATTATGTTTCAGATTCATGTCAGTGTACCTATTTGCCTGGGGGTTGGTTTTATATTAAATATCAGTAAAAAACAGGTAACAGCTACACAAACAGCAGTAGAGAAAAATCCCATATAATTGCAAGCCAGCCCATCTAAAAGGCAAGGGAAAAGGAATATTTTAATTATATTTTAGCTGTTACTGCCAGGAAGCAAAAGCGGAAATTATGTTTCAAGAATTGTGGCAGAAGCTATTTACACTTATTGTCTTTGAGCCCCATAACATCATGTTAATGATTTTGCATTTATATTAAGCTTTATCTTTTATTCTTTCTCTCCCTCCCCAAATTTCCAAATATTCACAAGCATTAATTTACCACTACTGACATATAGCTATTTTGGGGATGCAGGTGACATTCACCAGTAATATAAAAACTTAAGAATACTATTTCTAAATTAATGGTTGGGGCAATTTACGCAATTTAGTGTAATTACTAAAATCGGAAGTTGCCCAGAACTACAAGCTTAACATATAGGTTATTAGAAGATGAGACTGTAAAATTTTAATGAGGATATATGGTCAGGAACTCAGTTGTATTTAGGATGGTGCATGTGGACAGAGATGCATCCACATAACTGACATTATCAAATTCAGAACAAGGAGCTTGGGTTTGAAATCCTTCTGCCTGAAGATACAGTAGCCAGTAAAGACACGTGATTTCCACATGAAGTCTCTAAGCCTGCAGTTTTGTACTGTAAATAGATTTTTCCCCACTTAACTTTTCTTTGTATTCTAAGGATTAAACTGAATGTGACCTTATTTGCTTTTTTATAAAGATGGTTGATACATAAAATGTAACTTCGTATATTGTAAAAAGAACAGCCAGCATAATAGATATGCAGGGTGTAGGAAGGTAGTGAATTGTCACTGGGTTTCATTTTGAAGAAACCCAGGCATCATAGATCACATTTTAATTGTGCCCTCTTATTTAAAATGCCTGCTTAATGCTCCTTGCAGCTAAAAGATTCCTATTAGTTTCAGAGTCACTGGATTAATGTTTATGGTGATCAGCATTTGGATGATTAATGATTAGTGTTGTCAACCTAATGCAGAATATAGACTCAACCGATTATGCTCAAGGAAAAATTCCTGATTGTATTTCCATGGAGTTCTCTAATTTGTAGTACAGATATATAAACTTGTTAAGTGGCTCTTCATAGATGGGCTAAAAAAAGTAATCCACTACTATGGTGGCACAGATATTTTAATATGAATTTTTTAAGTAGCTTTATATATGTATTTTTTCATATTAAGATTTTTTTTTCAAATGCCACTGGAAGGATTTCACATTCAGTTTAGAACTTAATAGGTGGGCAACTGAAGTTGTCCCATGACCTTATGGAGCTGGAGTGTATATAGAATTTAAAGGAAATTTTCATTGGGTTGGGAGGCAGAGTGAAGGTTCTGCTTCGATGAGTGGCAC
The DNA here is from genome assembly GCA_013401315.1 of Balaeniceps rex. Taxonomy (NCBI): domain Eukaryota; kingdom Metazoa; phylum Chordata; class Aves; order Pelecaniformes; family Balaenicipitidae; genus Balaeniceps; species Balaeniceps rex. The sequence continues at coordinate 12,488 of VYZW01062262.1, forward strand.
TATAGCACAGATACATTAGGAAAGGGCATTACAAATTAGCCTCTGAGGAATCCAGGATAGAAGACATCTGATGAACTGATGATATTGTAAAATACTAAGGTACAATGTGCAGTCTTAGAATGAGATCCGAATGTGAGTTACTAAGAACCACTACCGTTTATTTTAAATATAAATTAGGATAGAATTATTCTGTTTGATTGGTTTGGCTTTTCACTAATCCTGATGATTGAAGGGTGTACGAAGAGCTTATTGTCCTCTAGAGGCTGGGGAAAGGTTCCTTGTTTTTCTTCTAAACAGGCTTTTCTAGCAACGTTTCCAAGAAAAAAAAAAACCAACCAAACCAAACCAAAACCAACCCTCTGAACTATGTTGCTCTTTTCAAAGATGACTTAAACTCATCACCTTATATCAATATTGTAATGCTGAGTCAATAATGCCACTGTGATTTTTAGAGATTGAGATACTCCACCAGAACTTGTGTACAGGAGCAGAACCAGAATAGCAATATTTGAACTAGTACTGGGAAGTTTCAGTGAGAATAGGATTCTTATTTCAGTGCTTCACTTCTCATGTAAAGTCTAAATGCTGAACAATGGATCAAAATTTTGGGGTGCTGAAATAGGAGCATATTTTTACGAACTGATGATAGATCCAAGGATAGGCAATCCTGATAGTTAATTAGTGATGTCTTAATCACAGATTGTTATTGGAGTAACTGCAGACTTGGAAACAACCGGACAATGGAATTTGCCAGCTAGGCAAAACTGAAGTAGTACCGTTGGACTAGTGACATTGGTTTGCTTGATATGTGTCTGGTTGGACAGATTTTAAATGTATATTTCGTCTTCTAGAGAAACAAGTAACTATACTAGACATGTTTTAAAAACAACATCTGTTTTGTTGACCTTGCTTTTTCAGCAGTCCATCTATGTAAACCTAAATATTTAGATGAAAGCAACCTTCAAAGATTTGTAGCTGAGACATTTCCCTTTTTCTGCTGTTTTCCTTGATGAATATAAGGAAAGATAACAATTCACCTTTTTTCCACTCCATTAAAATCACATTCTAAGCAGTCTTCTGAAATCAGTACAGCGACATTATTTTGCAAGCTAATGGAAGCATTATTTCAAATGCTTGAACAAATGTTACTGTGTATTCATGTATGCACACTTTTACAAATGAAATAATACATCTGTGATTTTAGTTCTGTTTTTTCCTTTCTATACTGCTGACTTCACACACAGATTGAATTGGGAATATAGTATGTCTTAATTGTTTCTCATCTTTCAAAATTCACAGTTTGAAATTGAGTAACTTTTTAAGATATGTGCATTTATTTCTGATTTCCAGCTATCTAACCAAATCTGCAGCTTAAAAACATACTTGGGCAGCCTGGCTTTTTAGGAATTGATAGATGGGGATGTTTTAAACAGAAATAGTTTATTTTCAGCATCAAGGATTTGCTTTGTATTTCTTTTCTATGGGAATCAAAAATAATGAGGTAATTGTTGTGAAACCTGGGTCCAGGATCAATTAGTATTATTTGTCATGAGATTTTGTGTTTGTATGTATATCATAATTCATTCAAGTGTAAAATAAAAGGTATTTCACTTTCTGTTCCCACACATAGACTTTCAGATATAAAGAGAACGGTCTTACTAAGTTGAAGAAAAAAAAAAAGTATGAAGTGTTGCAGCGAGACATTCCATGCATTTAGGGAAAGTAAATTGAGTAAATGATCTATTATTAGATTGACTCATTTATGTTCTCCAGAACAAGCGATACAGTTGTTCCAGATAGGTGGTCTAATGAGCAATTTTAACTTATCTAAAAAATGTACCTAGTGTCTCTTCTGTATTTTAAACATACTTTCATTATTTAAGTGTATCGTTTATTTTGGATCACTTAATTGACAAAGGAAATCTAAGATGTTCTCCAGTACTTTGCAGTCACTACTTTTTTTGGTACTGAGTAAGCTGAAGATGATAGAGTTCAAGGGATTCTATTTAGGGAAAATAACTTCTCTCTGTTTTTTTCTTCC
>VYZW01062262.1:14617-33323 GCA_013401315.1 Balaeniceps rex
AAATATTCTCCCTTTTTTTTTTTCCCCCCCCCCCCCCAGATCCAGCCATTGTAAATGGAGTTTATTGGTCAGAATCTTTAAATAAGGTGTTTGTTGATAATTTTGATCGTGACCCTTCTCTCATCTGGCAGTACTTTGGAAGTGCAAAAGGATTTTTCAGACAATACCCAGGTAAGAATGCAAGTTCTTACTTAAAATACAATAAAGAATGCTATGGCTGCAAATTTCAGCTAAGTATTGTCACAAATCATGACTTTCACAGATACTTGCAGGTTTGATTTTACTTTATCTAGTTTTCAGAGAGAGATAATTCTAATCAATATTTACAATGTACTGAGTCTTTCCTAACAATTTTCATTTAGAGGTGAAGCCCCCAAGATAACTCATGTACTTGTATATATTCCTATTCAGATATACACATACGCACATATGAAAAATAACTTCTAAACAGACTGTGGAGAAGGAGGGCAATAGGATTAGACCCTTCATATAGTACTGAACTTAGATAATGTGCTCTATTGATGCATACGGTAAGACTTATTGTAATTTATTGTTCAGTTTTCAGACTTCCACTTAACCTGACATCTTTACACTTAAAGATTTCAAAAACTTGTTTTAAAGTTTACTTTCACACCGGTTGTAATAAGATGCAATTAGGTCACTTGTATTATTTCTATAGAAATAGGTTAAAATATATATTGTTGCCTATTAAGTTTTATGTTTAATCACACACCAAATTTACTACATATTAAATAAACTAAAAAGTTAAATAAACTGATCCTCAGTTTCTGTAACTTTGGATCAGGCCCATAGTGGGAACTGTTCCTGTAGCTGACATGGTTTAGCAACCCATGTTTTTTTAAGTCTGAAGTCTTGAGTTTAATGTGAGCAAGTTGACTATAAGCCTGTATGTCTGAAAGTGGCTGAAAGTAATGGCTACTACATCTGTGTTAGTTTTAGATTATAGTTCAGTTCTCAAGCTCCATAATATTTCAAGAGTAGAAAAAAATGTTAGTCCTTATTTTAAAGGCTGTTCCTTGTTTTGTGCTAGAAAATGAGTGTAAAAAGCAGGAAGGTTTACCCTGTCAATTTTTTTTGCTTGGAGATGTTATTATCATATTTCTTTTGACCTGCAACCAGGAGATATTACCTTTCCTGTGAGCAAAACATCAGGTGTATGACCTGTGAGTGAAGCAGTTAGTATAACAGGACCTGTTGAGATCAGCCATGGGTAGTAAGTGCTCAAGGTTTGAAAGGGACTTGGCAAGCCCGTGATAAAGCTTGCCAGCACCAGTGACCAAGTATGACAATACTTTAGTGACAGTAGTATGATGAACATAGTAGGCTTGAAGAGGTTTTCACCTTAGAGTAGGCTAACAGGGAGTGAGAAAAAATACTGTTTCTGGTGGTCCTATTTTATTAAACTATTCTTCCAACATTTCCTATGTTATAACACCATTGCCTGTTAGGTCAACATATGAAACTCCATTAAGTGCTACTTTGCCCCAATACCACAGATACCTTCTGAACAGGAACTGTGAAAATGTTGTAATTTAATCTTTTTATCTCTTTTTTTAAACAGGAATTAAATGGGAACCTGATGAGAATGGAGTCATTGCATTTGACTGCAGAAATAGAAAATGGTAGGCAATAGATGACTACCAGTGTTTAAGAAATTTGAAAGGAAGAAAAGTTCAGTATTTAAAAGAACAAGATGTTTTGTCTTTTGTCGTAGGTACATCCAGGCAGCAACTTCTCCAAAAGATGTGGTAATTTTAGTAGATGTCAGTGGCAGTATGAAAGGGCTTCGCTTGACTATTGCAAAACAGACAGTTTCATCTATTTTGGATACCCTTGGAGACGATGACTTCTTCAATATAATTGCTGTGAGTGTCTCAGGATTTTTCTTCCATCATTTGTTGCTATCTATCATGTTTTACATCACAATACAGTTGAAAAATGTTGCAGGCAGGTGATGGATATAAGATGACATCTGAATCAACTGGACAGACACTGTGATTTTCCAATGCAAACTTCTTCAGGTGACAGTGTATTCAAACTGTTTTTCTATGAGTTGCAATCTGAAACCCCTTAAACAAGTTGTCTTGAGTTTGGGAGCTGCAGATAGTAGTCTGTTTTATAGTTTGCCTGAACTGTCTACACTACCTTAATTTTTAACTTTGAGGTGTGTCCCCCTCCCCTGTCCCCCCCACCTTTTTTTCCCCTCACAGGTTCTTCAGTACAGTGCAAATTGCAAAATGGTTAATATGTAAGAATTAATAGAACCAGATCTTAGCTTTTGCTGAAGCTTGTATGGCATGTAAAATGCCAACATAGCTCCTCATTGTTCATGCTTTCCTCAGTGTGAATCTGAAATGTATGTATGTCTAAGTCATATAGAGGTATGACTGGTGCTTTATAACAATGTTAAATTAGATCATCAGTGGTTCCTATTATTTGTGTACGGTAGTTAGTTTTCCATGGTACAGGTACATGTTTTAAATCTATGACAAGAGGTTAGTTTTACAGTATTTAAGAGTAATGGGATTAATCATGTAGGTAAGGATGGCTTTAAAAAATCCAAAACTGACATTAAAACTACGATTTGGCTGGGGGATGGGGAGGGGGAGAGGGAGGAGGAATTGGTGGTTTTATAAATTCTCCTTTGCTGATATTCTTTTGCTAATACTTTATAAATATGTGGTTTTATCATATGCATAAATAGTAAAAATGTCTTCAAACTCTTGAATGTTAAGGAGGGTTTTGGCCTTATTTTGCCACAAGGGAAAATACTAAAAAAGTACTAAAATAAATGGCTTCAGTGACACCAGTGCAAATTATTGACATTGCATGGAGAATTAAGTATATATGCCTGAAGTATATGCGTTTACTGTATTTTTAACAGCGAGCAGTTAGTTCAGAATATCTTTCTTATTAACCTCCTTGCATGATAATTGCGTAATTAGCAGAAACTCATGTAGTAGACATAATTACATAGTGTATCAAAAAAGGTTTACTGTCCTTCAAAAAAATTGTGATTAACTGTAATCTAAATAACTTTTGTAAGTTGAAAGAGTGTTTCAACTAAGTAATTATTAAGATACTTGACCAGCCATTTTGCAGTGTATCATCTCTGTGTTTATCAGTACTTGTGACAGTTACTGTGAATGATGTAGCAATAAAAAAGAAGTGTTTTTTTAAGTGAAGTTTTTTACTTTGGGAAAACCAAAAGGCTCATCTATCACAAAAAAAAAGTAAAAATGTATGTAGCTAGAATGCAAAATAGTGGTTTTGCCTAAGTAATACAGCAGAAATACTGTGTAAGTACTTCCAAAAAAGCCTATGAAATAACTAAATGTCATTTTTTTCAATTTAAACTTTAATTGAAAATGAACTGAGCTGTGCGTAAAACAGCATGGAGTCACAGAATTTTTATGTAATTTATTGCCAATTAACACAAACTTCTGATCACTGATTCGGGTATTGAGAAAAGGAAAGAAACACCCAACTGAGCCTTTCCTCTCCCTTGCCCAGGCTCAACTTCTGCCCAACACCTCCCTCCCCATGCCCTGGTCTCAGAACCCCTTCCTTTGCTGCTGGTTTCAGTCCCTCCCCTCTCCTGGGTGAGGTGCTGGGTGGCGTGGGAGGTTGGGGTCCTGTGTAGGTTTCTGTCACCAGCTCTGTGCTTATTAGTTTCTTACTGCCGTTCTTAGCTGCTTACTGGTTTCCTCTGCTGCTCTTTGCTTTTCCCTTCAGTGTGGGTCACCCATGGGCTACAGTTCCTCAGGGGTGTCCATACCTCAGCCTGGGTCGCCCATGGGCGCAGTCCCTCAGGGGTGTTCCTGCCCTGGTATGGGTCACCTGCAGACCATGGTGTCCAGAAGCACACCCCTTTCAGCTCGACACTTTTCCACCTGTGTTTCCAAATGTTTCCAGCCCCTGATGGCTTCTTCCTTACGCCTGCCTGCATGAGGATGCTGCAGCCTCCTCAGGCTTGCTGCTGCAGTTTTGGCGCCTCACAGGTTGCTCAAAACTGGTGTTGGTGCCAGCTGGAACCGGGTGTGACTGGCGCAGGGCAGTTCATGGCCCTCTCCCACACAGGTTGCCGCTGCAGCCCTTTCCTGCTTACACCTAACATGTAGTTTGGTTAGTGTAAGAAATTCTTAATATTTAGAAAGATATGTAATTACTGTTGTAATTGTAGCATTTGTCTGAGGTAATTTTTTCATCTGAAGGTTCTTTCCTCTCTATAACCTCTTTTAGGATGAATATGTGTTTATTTGTTGAAATAAGTAGAAATAGCAACCGAGAATGCGATTTTATTCTTACCAGTTCAGCTGTTTAATTTCATTAGGGCACTGATCGTTTAGTTACTGTGCAAATATGAACCTGAAATTGTTCACTGCGTTGAAAAGGGTGCCACAGAAGCCCAGGGGAAAATGAGACCATGACAGGAGTGACAATGAGTGGCTAAAGTGCTGTACTGTCACCTTGAAGATATCTTGGAAGAAGAGTTTTTAAGGAGTTGTTTTGGACTAAGTGTCAAAATATAATCCTTGCTGTCTCACAAGGCAAAAAAATAGTAATGTAAAGAAAACACAAAATTTGTTTGCTTGAAAATGTAACAAACTGGTAACAGAGACCGGTGCTGTGGAGAAGGGAGTAGATGTTTCAATGAGGAATGGCATAGGTAGGCTGGGGCTGGATTATGAACTCCTTTTAAAATTTGGTGTGTTAGAGGAGGACATAGCGAGGGTACACAGTAAAGCCAGGGTTACTGTGATCTAAATGATCAGCAAAAATTACTTCGAAGCACTGCTCTGAATAAGTGCCAGCGGGGTAAATGATCTTTGTCAAGACCGGAGAGGATGCTTCAGTGATCAAAACATGAGACGACAAAGCCTGCGCAAGAGGCTTCTTAGTGTGAAAGCACTGAAAATCCCGTATAGCTTTTATCTATAGACAAATGTTTGAGTGAGCTTATATCTTACTCTTCATAATTTAGACATAGCCTGGTGATGTGAACGCAGTTTCATTTGAAGGTAAGATACACATATGTCCATATGAGAAATCTCCTTTGTAACATAGATCTGTGCATATATAGCAAGTCTCTGTATCTAGAACTGTCCAGCTATGCAGTGTGTGCAAAAATAGATCCACTGTGCCTAAATGTTGAAGACTTACTCTTCATGTAGCACACAGCTGATACTTGCTCACACTAATTGTTCTTCTGAAATTGTCCAAATTGTTGCTTGGTGGGGACTGCTGGACATCTGGAAGTCTGAGACAAATGACCAAGTATCTCTTTCTCTTCCTAGCCCAAAATTTGAGGTGGAATAAGAGCTTTATGTGGGAAATCTGGACAAACAATACACTTATTAGATGAAGTGAAAGTTTTGAGCCTAAGTGATGATCAGGATGGCTTTATTATGTGCAGTGATTAATGGAAAAAATACTTGCAACAGAAGACTTCTATGAGGAACTGGGTCAGGAATTAGGAGTCAGATAGGTTAAGGAGCGCTCTCTCTCTCTCTCATTCTCACAAGAGGGGAGAACCCTAAAATATGCCTCCATTTTGAAGCAAAAGAAGGAAATGCGAGGAAAATAGTGATGAAAGATGTGAGAGAGGACTTACAGGTGAACAACAGCCAGGATGAAACAAGTGGAAGGGTTATGCAAGCAGATGAGAAACTTTTCTGTTTGTTAACAGTAAGAAGGAAGAGCTCTTTATAGTTAGCCAAAAGAGAACATGAGGTTAGGGAAGCTGGACTAGTGTAAGACAGGGCTCTGTTGACAGTGGGGATCAAGGATGGAAAGGAATTGAGCATTGAGAAAATCAATATCTATGTCAGTGAAAGAAGAGGAAACAGAACTTAGCAGGTGAAAAAGTGAAGTCTGAAAAGCATTTGTGCAAAATTTGTGGTCATCAACTCTAGTAGTTTTTTATTCTCCCCTTAAAATATTTCACAGTACAAAAAGTTTTAAAAGCTTTTCAATTTGCTTTTCAGGTGGTTGTTATACATTTCAGTATTCCATACACAAAAAGATGTTTAGGATTCTCATTAACTGTAATGGAGGTTATGGTCACTACATACTAACTTCACTAAAAACTCAGTTAACACCTATACATATGCAGTAGGATAGCAAAAAAACCCCAAACAAACAAACAAAAAAAACCCCAAAAAACCAAACCAGCCAAGAACAAAACCCAAAAGCAGTACATTAGCTGGGTTGTTTCATATCCATTTGATTTTTCACTAAATATACTTTTAACTTTATATGTATATAGAGCAGAAAGCAGAATTCAGTGCTGGTCTTTCCAGAGAATAAACATAAAAGGATAATGTTAAAAATAATTTTAACTTTCATGGGTAGGTTGTTGCAAAATCTATCTGAAATTGATGGACTAGATGATTGAATTGCAAAAAGTTGTTGAAATACAAGAGCGATTTTGTGCTGCCTACGTTAAAATTTAAGGTCAGTTCACTGGTGCATGAACATAGACGCCTGCAACAACAAGACATATTTTTCCAATTCACTTTGAAGTATAATTCCAAGTCATGCATTAAATTAACAATAGTATCATAAAACGAGTATTAATTTTGCCGAATGCTGAAATTTTTAAAATGCTTTTATAAAAATGTAAACTCTACATTAAAGTAACAAAATATCAACTGAGCCAAGAATGTTAAATTAATTTTAATGCTTTAGTCACACCATTTTAGCAAAATTAATTAGAATAGAAGTATTTGTTAATTCAAAGCACAGTAGTATATTTCTCTGGTTTTAATTTGTAGAATTTTCCGTTATAGATGGTTTCTGTGTAGTCTCATCTTTGGAGTCCTTGTAGTCATACAGAATAGATTGTGGATAAACTTACTATTCAGCCTGCCTGAATAATCAGATTCTGTACAGCTAATGTGTGAGCAGGCTGAGAAAGGAAGCCAGTTGCTAAGCTCCATGTGATTGTTCCAAGCAGTGGGCTGCACTTGTATGCCACTTGTTGCGCATGGTAACACTAGTGGAACTTCGGAAATACCAATTCCTTTGGTTCCTTTTCTGGATTGGCTTCCACTGTTGGATCTTAGGTTGGGCTGTATTGGATATCCAAGGATGCCTAATATAGCGTGAAATCTTTTATCTGTGTACTGTTGCACAACAAAATGTGAATTTAATTTGTTTCTGTGGACCTTGCTCCAGACAGCTTAAATATGACAAAGGAGAAATATGAAAAATATTAAGATAAATGTAAAACGACTTGTGTAGGTGTTCTAGAACCATATATTTTTCACATTTTCAGAATACAAACAGTATCTGATTATACAGTGTAGTCAGCAGCTGTCTAACTAGCTATATGGTTCCTCTTAGTTCAGATTTTAGCACACTCATTTTATTTTATGCCCGTTGTGCAAAGAAATAACTAGAGTGACAAAATAATGTAAACTAGTAAAACAGATAAATGTAACTAGGTAAATAATATAGTAATAAAAATCCAGGTCATCAAATGTTTAAATTACAAGAGAGATGAAAGTAGAGCAAGGTTTTAGAAGAGGAGCTCAGAAAGGAAGGTAATGGGATTTTACTTCTCTCCCTCCCTCCTTCAGCAAAACACAGGCTATTCACAGCTATTGCACAGGTATTAGCTCTCTCAGCTATTGCATCACAGCTATCACAACTATAACATGCAAAGATGTCTTATGCCAGAGTATAGGGGTATGGGACTATGCAACACTAGGAAATATAAGAAAACAGTGTAATGCAAGACTCTTGAAAAACAAAACGCAGGCTATTATGAGGTAAATTAACAAGGGATCTATACTGGGTATTGCTGGCAAAGTCAGCAGTTACTAATCAGCCTTTTGATTCAAGATCAGGAAGCTGTTTCACTAAATACAAAATTTTAAATGTCATAGAAAAGCTGCAGAACTGAGTTCCAAATGCTGATAGGGTGGTCGGGGGGAATTTTTCCCTTTTCCACTTTAAAGGTTTAGCACAGCTAAAAGAAAGGCATCACCAGTAACACTGCAAAGCACCCTATGACAAGGACAAAGAAATGGAATATATGCTATGAAACACAAGTTGGGTATTCTACTAGAAGCTGACAGTTGTACTAAAGATGTTATCAAGTGGATATGCTAGTTTAAGCAGCAAACACTGCTTGAATGCTTTCACCTGTTGCATCAGAATTCTACAGTTTTCATGGACTTAGAGAGGCAGATGTTTGCTGTTTTGGGAATTTCTTTTGGAACTGAAATAATATTGTCTAGTGAATTTTTCCATCTCTTCATATTTGATTCTTTTAAAAAGGAAAAGAAAGTGTATACAATTAGCAAAGAGTATAAAAATTAAAATAGATCATAAAAATGCACACTTGCAAGAATTCAAACCATCAGAAGCTGCTGTACCTTTTTATATAAAAGTTTTTCTTACTATGCTTCCATTTGTATCTGTACAGTAGAGGAAGAACTGCTAACAAGCAGAACACTTCCAGGTTATGCTTCCTATCCATAGAACATCATTACATAAGATACTCATTTACTCACCTTGGCATAATCCAGTTTCTTCTGCCATACATAGCAGATTGCTTAAAATATTTTTGATAGTAATAATCTCAAGGTGAATTAGGTGCCACAAATATAAATAGTGTCACAATCTGGCTGGGTTTCAGAACGATGAATATCTACATTTTCTTATGTTCATAGTGACAACGAAGGTGCTTTGTCCACATGCCATCTGTAATTGTGCTGTTGATGTGAGAATGAACATTTTTATTCATCTTTTTTTGAAGTAGGTTGATTCTGTGAAATGGGGCTGCTAGGGGACTTAAAGATTGTTCTCTGTGAAAGTGAGAGACTGTGCAACTGAATAACACTAAAGGTGTAGTGGGAAGCTACTGGGAATCTATCTGGGTTATGGTGCAGCTTGCAGACATGCAAGCTACATATCTGTGGGAATAGCCTGGAGATATGAGTTACTCAAAATAGTAGTTAAAATAAATCTTATAGAAATCTAATGGACTGAAATTATGCTACTTAAATGGAAGGTCTGATAGAGTAAGAAATTATTTCATCTATTTGCTGTTGGTGATAGGCCTGGAAAAAAACAGCTGTGGTACTGCTACAGCATTAGGACATTCTGAGTTTGCTTGCATGCAGATGTTTGAAACTGAGACCATGACTGTGTCCTGGTTTCAGCTGGGTTAGAGTTACTTTTCTTTAGAGACAGGTAGAATTTAGTATTTTATTGCGTGTTGGCCAATTACAGACGCTGTGCTTGGTATCATATAATGAAAAGTATGTATGTTAATATAGTTTCCAATGACAGCTACAGAAATCAAGCTAAGAACAGGCTTAACCAGAAAGCATATTGATTGAAAAACATGCTGAAAAAAACTGTGTGAAGACAGGAAAAAGCTTGGGAGTAGGGGCTGGTGTACCAGTGTCTGTTACAGATTTTCAGTATTTTTTTACAATAGAATGGAATATGGTCTTGACTTTGGCCTATAATAAGAGATGCTGTGTATATTTTGGTATTATTATTTTGCAATGACAGGAGCTAGATTGGAAAGCAGTCTGAGGAGAGAAACTACAGGGGAAAGTACATCATTTATCAGATCAATAAACTGTTACAACACTGAGATGTACACGGGACACTCCCAGTGACTGTGAAGTGTTCTAGAAGTCTTTGCCTTGGTTTTCGTATTACGTTTGGAGCAATAGACATGTCCACAGGCTGTCATATATTGGAATAACATTGATGGGAATAAAATAATTAGGGAAGCATGCAAATCTGCTGCAGAAATTATGTGTAAATATCTTTCGAGCCTTTTTGTTTGAATAACTTGATGCAATTCAAATGGAACACTCTTCCCTATGCAACAGTAATTATGTAATTATGAGTGTGGTGAGTACTGCACTGTTAAAATGAATGATGATGACAGGCGTCCAAAATGAAACAGGTTGCAGGGGTCTATGGTTAGACATATGCGTAGAGAAAGGAGCGGTGTTAAATTGAAGAGAGCAGAACAAGTTCAGAGCTACAGGCACAGACAGTGAGAACTTGCAGTGACAGAGAACCTTGTCTAAGCAGCGTTCTGTAAGGAGTCATTGTAAGGCTTTTTTTACTCCCACTGAGGTAGAGAAAGAAGGGAGTAAATACATGTATTAATCTAATGAAATGTTTTTCCTGATTATTTTTTACTTGACTTAACATGTCATCTTTTGTTGTTTACTATGAATGTTCTGATTTGCTTAAATGCCTATGAAAGGGTGAAACTGCTTAAAGCCTAAATGCAAAGGCCTTGTAGTTTGATCTGTGACAACTTCTAGAGTAGATTAAATTAATGAGAGGAGGAATTAAGTTAAAACTCTACCTGTACAACTAATATAGACTTTTTGAAGGTACTTCTGTATTAATTTGACCTGTGTTGAAAGGTTTAAAAGATTTAAACAATCAAGTCCAATTTTCAATCAAGTGACTTAAGCATCCATGAGTCTGCAAGATCTACTGACTACAGATGAGACTTAGTTTCTTTTAATGCTTAAGATGCTTCTGAAAATAGGACTGGGTATCTAACTTACTTAGACCTTGCAAGATAAGTAAATAATTCCTTAAAGATCTGTCATGGCTTCATGACTTAGTGTATAATAAGCTACTCTGCTTGACTGCAATTCTGACTACTGTCAGACATGTCCAGGATTGATTCAAGCTTACAGACTTTTTGGCGTAGTTGTTCCACTATTAACCTTCCAAAATGTTAGCCAGTGCCTCAAGTGTTTGTCAGGACTTTTTTTATATGTAGCAAAGAATTGGGAGTTAGGACTGATGTATCAAACATGACCTCTTAGTACTACCCAGATTTCAACTTGAAGGATATTTATGCCAGCTAGTGTATATAGTATGCATTAACTCCACCTGAGTGTTGGCATCCATTCAATTAAATGCTCCTTTTTAAAAGTATAAACCTCTGAAACATTAAGAATCATGTAAAAGGAAAAAAAATACCACAGCCAGTTCTTAAAAATGAACCAAATCCTTTTGTTCTTGCTTTATGTGCATTCTTCACTGTAGTTCTAAATCATTAAATTAAATTGTATCTTTCAAAGCTTTTAATTAAATTTTTCATCATACTTTTTATTTCTCTCTATAGTATAATGAAGAACTTCACTATGTAGAGCCGTGTCTGAATGGAACATTAGTTCAAGCAGACAGAGCCAACAAAGAGGTAAGGAATGAAAGTAACAAAACAGCAGAGAGATAGGATGCGGTGCGTAACAATGTGTTATAATAATCTTTTCCTAGTACAATGCATTCCATTATTAGAATTTATTAATTATTCTCCTTATGCCATTTCAAAGGAGTCTTATGTGACTCAGTAGGAAGAAAAAGAAATAATCTCCTAGCCAATTTGATTGAATAAACTTAATGGAAAAATACAGAAATCACTGAAAATATACTGTTAATAAAGTTTAGTAATTATTTTAAATAAAATACTTCAGTTGCTTTAAATTGAACTACCATTCTGTTACCAAAAATCACTGAGGAAGAGATTGTGTTCTTAAGTCAAACTAACACTAAAATTGAAACAAAACCTCAAAACAAATGAAAACAAATATAATACTATGTGAATGAAAAATTTTAGCATTTTAAACAGGTGTGTCGAAATATTAATGCATTCATTCAAGAAAGTTCTGTGACACTGTTAAATTAATTACCTCCTGATGGCATTTTTCAGAAAAAAAGTACAGCGATTTCAGTGAAAGTTGTATTTCAAGGGAGATTGCAGTATGAGATTGCAGTATGAATCTGCAGCTTGAAATTTAGTTTATTGCCTGCCATCCAAATGCAGTTGCTCTGTGCAAGCATTATTCCATCACACTTCCTAGAAGTGTAAGATAAGATTGTTTATGCCATGTAAAATTATGAAATAAGATAGTTGAAAAGTCCTGTGTTTCTTGTAGGGGGAAAGGCCTGTTAAAAGAAGCCACTTGGGTTGTTATAGAACTTCTTCCCTGCTAAAGCTTCCTCTCTTCTTAAAGTGACTTCTGCACATATACTGAGCCTTGCTTATGGCTGGAGAGGGCAGCACTATTGCATCTTTCTTTAAATACTTCTCTCTCTTTTTTACTAAAGGCAAATCAGAAGATTTTCAGCTCAGTACTGTATTGTGCTTAACATTCAGTGTGGTAGCTCATTGTTGCTGAAGAAGTCAATGAGGTGTTACAGGAAGTAGAAAACATAGCTCTGAAAACACACTTCAAAGTGTGTCAATGTTAGGTCTTTTTATTATGTATACCAAGACAAAATGAATTTGACCTCATTATGCTGAACTTTACTCCATTGTATTATTCACATGAGTTCTTTGCATTTTACCTACATATACACCTACATTGTACAGGAATTATTCTTCATGGGCTGCTTCCTTAATATACTTGATGTTCTCCACTATTGATTCTTAGATTATCTAAGTATCGTTTGGTTTCTATGTGGAATGACATGAATTGTTTCTAATCTTATAGTGTTGAAGGCCCTTATTTGTGAACTGTGATGCAGTTTTCTAAATGAGCACTTTATTGTGGGTGCGTTTAATGAGCCATATGAAAGCTGTGCAAGTTCTAGACTTAAAACTAAAGATTCGAATATATTGCCCAGATGTACTGTCTGGAATTAATCCTACTGTTAACCTTTCCATCACTCTGCAACTGATCAAAAGGCAGATTACCATACACCCATATGTTACTTAAAGTCAGATTAATTTTAATTTAATTGATCAAAAAGTTTTTATGCCACCCAGATGATGCTCAGATTTTATGAACGGTGCTCAATTATTCAAAATAGCTAAGCACAATTCCATATTTTGTTCTTCAGAGTAAGCTTCAATATAATTTCTAGTTAGCTAATTATTTTTTTAAATTTCTGGAATCACTTTGTGCCTTATTTTGCCTATAAATTGAATAATACACTGAAGGTTTTAGAGAATAACTAAATATGCCTTTTTTCCAGTTATTCGTATTGGTCATTGTTCTTTCCTTGAAAGGCCAGAACTAGAGAATAAACTTGAGAGAGTAGCATGTAATAGTTCTGTATATTTTTATATACTATGACTTTGTCAATCTTCATTTGTTTCTTAACTTCTGTGAATTTATATGTTCTTATTATTTTTCTAGTTTGTGTAATGAAGTTAACAATTTATTTGCCTAAACACTGGAAGGCACAAAAGTGCCATTGTCCCCAGTACAGCTCAGAGTATAAAGTAAAGATTGTCAAGGAGATGGACAACCACTTAATCCTGAAAGAGTAATTCAGTTATCATGCTCCTGAATTCATAGTTACAAACAGCTTTCTGAATTGCCCGATATTGTTGTAAGATCTGATACTGTGTGATTTGAATATACTGATACAGCAAAATTACCTGGGGGCCTCATCAAAAACTCAACTGAATTTCCTGGAAGAGTTTCTTGAATTCATAGTCTTTTGGTCAGGTCCATAGAAAAAAGATGTCTTTAAATGTTGTTGTTATGTACGTGCCAAAACTGGTGAAGAGCTATCAGAGTATTTAGCTGTGTTTTGGAACTCATCATAAGAATTCAATCATTTGGGCTGTTACTTTCATTTCTGTGAGTCTGACAGATGTACCAGGCTTCTCCTGTAGTTTTTTTCTGTATAATTGTCAAGTGTCCATTGTAATATCAGACAAAAGTAGATGGAATTACAGTTTCTCAACCAGTCTTACAAGGTAAATACTCCTTTGCATATTCACTGGTAATAATAGCTCTTTATTTGTTTATTAAATGATAAAACGGAAACAAGAAAAACATCACGACAAACACTGTAATATGTATTTTTTCAGCCATCATCAACATATAAACATAAGTTTCTGTATTGGCAAAGTAGAGCAGGTGATTGACAGGCAGTGTTTTAAAATATATGCTATTGTTTCAGTTTGTATGTGTATACATATGCCTGATTTTTTTGGAAGTCCAACATAGGTCTGAAGATGTAACTATACATTCCGTCCAGAAATTTCTATTCTTTATGTTTTAATGTCAAATATTCTCCTGAATTGAATGAGAGCAAGGATGATCACATCTGTTACTACCAGTACAAGCTCCATTAGCACCAAAATAAATAGAAGCATTTTAAAATACATTAGAACATTTTTCCTTTATCTAGCAAATATTTATTCCCATATGCTAACTTTAAACAGAAACAATTAGGAATTGCTGTAATGGCATTTCATATTGCTACAGTTTTCCCTTATGTGGAAAGAGGCAATGTATGTTGCTGATGATTGCAGGGACTGAATTTTTAACAATTCACTCTACCACTCTTTTATATTGCTATATATACACCTGACCCTACTAAGGACAGCTATTTCTTAATGCAGCATTTGTTGCTGGAAGCATGCATAAAACCAGTTTTACCAAGCTATGAATTTATCCTGAGTAAACTTTAATTTCTACCATTTTGGCAGTATATTTCTCTTTTTTTTTTCTTTTAAACCATAATACATGAGTGCCAATATAAAAAATTCCCATTAAATGACCATCAAAAAAAAAATCCCCCCAACATACACAGATGCACACCCCGGTTCTTGGTAACTGCATCTTGCTAGGTTCAACTGACATCACATGTAGCAAATAAACAGAGTTCTTAGAAGCAGAGATAAGAAATTACTTTGAGAGATTTGACTGGAGCTTTTTATCTCATGAGGAAAGCAGCTGTTTCAATAACTCCACATGAAAACTGCTTTCACAGGATCAGTACCCCAGTCTACATTTGTCTTGAAAGTATTTATTGAAGAACTACTTTGCTGTCTTTATATAAGGCTCAGATGTTTTCAAATGGAATCTTTCTACTCTGAGGATGTCACTTAAACATGTCTGTCTTTGAATCAAGTTTTCTTCAATCTCTAAACTTCAACAAAACAAAGAAATAGAAAAAGAAAATCTAGAAGATTAGGCTATCCTTATCATTTGCACTTCATTTGTAGTGAGCTAAAGGGCAAACTAGCTTCTCATCAGAATAAATAGGGTTAAATTATGCTAACTTGGGGCAGATGGGCCAGGGCTGGACCTGGGGAGAGATCACGTGCTCTTTTTTGCGGAGAGCTGAGTGTGGTGTTTGCTTCTGCTGAGAGCATTCCCTTCTGCCAGCACAGACACTGCGTCGCTCATCCTGACCTCTTGCACAGCTGCAGTAGGAGCCAGCCTGGCTTTCCAAGATATAGGCATAAATCAAATAGTTTGGTCTGCCACCCGCAGCAGTCTGCTGCCTCAGGCAGTTGGGCTACAGGCAGAGCCTGTTCTGTTCCCGTTCACAGCCTGTCTAGGTAAGGTGAAACCTGGGAGCATCTTCAGGAAATGGAGCATAAGGATTTTTTTTGGTAGGCTACAGGAAACTGCTGCAGCCTTAGGGTTTATAGCAGCCTGGGAAATGAGTGCTTCTTAGTGGTGTTGGTGCTGAATATTCAATGGGATTATGGGTAGCAAATGAACATGCTCTTTCACATTCAGGGGTGGGTTGCAGAAATTCTTCTCCATAATGCACACGGAATGTAACAGGCTTCCAAAGAACCAGACTTTCAGAAAATCCAATTAGTCTTGAAAGCAAACAAACAAAAGGCTATCTGGTGTCTGGTTTACATGTTTTCTCAGCGAAACAGTATGACTCCTGCTCCCCCNTAAACACAGCGTTAGTTCCACACATTGGCTCAAGACCTCTTACTATTATTTTCTGGACCACAGTGTGGGAACTACCTACCTAAAAGAAAAAAAATCCACTCTCATTAAAGCATGAAAAAGCATTTAAAGCATTGTAACACTCTTATATCCACTCTGTGGTGACACTCTCCCTTGAGTAATGTGGCTTAGTTTTCTGTTCCAAGTGTCAGGAAAGATATTATAAAACCCACCTTCCCCCCTGCCGCTGCCATTTTTCTCTCTTTGTCTTTCAGGTAGGAACTGACAGGTAGTGAGCCTGACACTAGAGTAAATCTGTACAAAGTGCATACAGAGCAAGAAAGTTGCATTTCTCTTTGAATGACAACCCATTTATTATTGATGAAGCTGTATTTGTTTCCTCTACAATGTGCAATCTGTATTCCCGTAGCATCTTTACTTAAATTATTACTTCCCTACTCCCGTACTTAATATTTTAGGTCTCGCTTGTCACAGCCATTTTGGTAAGAGGTGACAAGTTAGAGTTACTTGTTAATTTATATGGTACAGGAGCCCAAGTTAGCTGAGGATTCTTGATCCTGCATTGTTTTGTTAAGAGAGCAGTGAAACGGAACAGAAAACACAGCATGAGTACTTTTACCTTTGCCACTTTCAAGTTAGCCAAATGTGTGTTTTGAAGGTTGGTACAGATTTCATAGTGATTGGCATAGTGAAGGCAGGATTTTTTTTTTTTATTATTTGTTTGGAACAAGCTTTATCATACCTGTAGGAGTTACTTGATCAAGGTCACTCCTTGATTAAAGCACTAATAAATAAATGTCTGGTGCATTACAGTATATTTTTAAAGGACATCAAATAAGTTTAATGTAATTAAGCATTTAAACATTTAACATATTCATGCATTTTTGTTCTGGGAAAGGAATGAAGGTGGGAGAAAACAGGTTTTCAGCCATGAATCTCCAGCATGTTGATCAAATAACATGCTTTTCTTTAAGAAAGAGTGAGGATGCATTGAAAGAAGTGATGATTCTAAGCATCTAGTTCCCTACCAGCTTCAAGAACAGCAAACTAATGCAGTCTTGAGTTGTAAATCTTCATTTAACTTTATTTTTTTTACTGCTAGCAACAACCTACAAGGAAGAGATGCTAGTATAATATGTTTAGAAATTTCCACAGGTTTCGATAAAGTATTTGTTTTTCTGCAAAATTGTTGGTTCTGTAAAAACTTATGTGTAGCTTTCAGAGCAGTGAGGATCTAATTGCACCTTGAATTTCTGTCAGATACAACTTCAGAAAGCGTACCCCATTTGAGAAACCTTATTGCATCAAGTTGTTTAATGTATTTAAAAAAGACAAACTTACAACTTCAAATATGACAGTCATGTGAGTAGTGTTAATATATGTGCCACCAGTTTTACTAAGATACAAAGTAGGCATCCCAGTACTAGATTTCTTCTAACATATAGTGTTTCTGCTTTCATTTTTACAATAGGATAATATAGCAATTTGTTTTAAGAATAATTATAATTTCAGGTGATATGGCAGGCATCAAGTTGCATCCACTTATTTCTAAAATTTTTTCATAGCCTGGCATTTGTCATAAAATTTTTGTGTTGGCACCTACCTGCATTGAAATTTCAGTTTAGATATGTGGAGACATATTCTCAGAATGTTGTACACTATCCCTAATTTGCAAAACTTGCTTCAAGTTCCGTTTATCACAAAGATTAAATCTATAATTACATTGGGTAACATAAATGAGGTTGAAATTAATCTGTGATCCTAAATGTCATTTAGTAATATAAAATATGTAACATATATTTGAATTTTACCAGACTAGTTTATAATTTGGCATTAGCATTAAACAGCTGCTACCTTGAAGTGTATCAATTTGCTATACACAAATTTAAAAAAGAGTGGGAAATAGTTCAGACACTATTCTGTCACCGTCTGCACTTTCTCCACAAATTACAAACATGTGGAACTGCCTATTTTAATACTAGTTTTCTTGGGCCAAGACGTTTTCATCTTTGAGAAACTCCATGTTACAATTTACCTACCCCAAAGGAATCGGATGACAATCTGATTTAATGTAACTGCAGATTTAAAGTAACAATACTACAATATACATTCCTCTTTTATATGTTGTTTTAATGTACTATATATGGGTTGAGGACATTTCTCTGTAAATGTTTCCAGATGAAATATATCATCTTCTAGATGCACAGATAGGCACAGTAACTCCAAACTAAATCAAGAACTTAACCCAGCATAAATTAGAATGACAAAAATAGACAGATATAGTGTATAATTTCCAATGAGCTTTTATTTTTGTATGCAATTACCAGAAATTAAATATCCAGAAGACTGATTCAGCAATGAAGCTGAGTGAAATTGCCAATAAGAGGTTGGTAAATACAAATTTTGCATATTGAATTTTGTTTAAGCAAATTACTTAGGTGTATATTTATCTATCCATCTCTGTCAGATCTCAAAAAAAGATTGTTGACTGCATTGCTTAGCTGTTAAAAAAACCCCAAAATGTAAAGTCTCACTGAAATCTACTTTTGTAAAAACTGGCTAGCCATTATAGACCCCCAAAACTTTCAGCTAGCCCCAGACCACTGAAATTTGGTCTGAAGTTTTCTATTGAAGCCCCAGGCAACTAATTTACTTAACAAGAATTTGTTTTTAATCTGAGTATATGGAATCTTGAGCTCTTTGTTCAGCGTTGTTTTCAGGATTGTTTTCCTGAAAAAAATCCAGTCTACCAACACAACGTGCTAGGGAACACAAGTGGTTGGATAATCACCACCAGCAAGCTAACCTGTAATTGCCCTGGCAATGGATTTTAAATGGGATGATGCTTAAATGCCTTTTACAGATGTGAATGCACATTTATCAACTGTTAGTACATGTGGGTAAACTTACCTGTGACACATCAGTAAACATCACTCTCCCACCTCACACATATGCCTCCTGTTTGTTTTGTTTGTGTGTTTTTTTTTTTTTTTTTTTTTTTTTTT
>VYZW01062264.1:4223-20122 GCA_013401315.1 Balaeniceps rex
CTTTATCAGCCCAGTTCAGCATTACATGCCCCTAATATTCTAAAGCAAATGCTTAAATCCAATATGAATCCAGCACTTCCAGTGCATAGAGGTGTTGGTGTCAGAGCATAGGCACCATCACCCACAGGCAGCTCTCCTGCATGTCTGGCCACCCCATGAGAGAAGTAGCTGACAGCAAGCCAAAAGTCACCTTTGGACATCTGGACGTCATTTCTGGTTAGAAAAACAATAAACCTTCTGGAGCATCTGTATGTATAATAGACGTCATTCTTCTGGTATTTGAAATATGCCTCTTCATCTGCACTTTTTGCCAAAGAGTGGGAAGTATCCTCATAGCTCAGTTTGCCTCAGAAATGGAAGTGACGCTGAGCATTAAACATGAGGCTTCATTCACACAAAAATCATGTTCCATCAGTGAGTTGCATCCTTTACTAAACACAGATGGTAATGTTCCTAGGGGCAATACTAACACTGAGATTAAATCCTTGCTCATATACAATCCCTTCTACATTGTATCAATTATTGGCATTCATTGGCAGTCTGGCTTCCTGACGGAGAATATTAAGCCCTTACAAGTAATGCTTCAGCTTAGGCACTTGACGTCTCGGCAAGTTATTTTGTTCTCCCAAGAGTGTTTAAACAAAGGAAACTCAAGAAATTTAAGCAGAAGGTATTGTGCCAATTCTCTGTGGTAACTGCTGGGACGAAGTTGATAGGACCCTGCACACAGATGCCTAGCAACAGTACCCCCATATATGCCACTGCTCTCGTTAAGCTTGTCATGGGCTTAATTGCAACCCCAAAGCAAAACAACATTGGGTTTCAAAGAATTCAAACATTTTCAAACAGCTACAGGTAATTAATTTGGCTGCATTAGAGTGACTTATACCAGGTGGACGCTCTTATTTTAAGGTTTTGGTAGAGCATTAAGCAGAAAAGAGATTTTCCTAACACCAAGCCATTAGACTTATTAGTATTGCATGATAAACAGATGGTCAATGCCCACCCCACAGTGACACCTAGGCTGCCATAGTGCTGTTGCGATGTAAAAAAATGGGGACCTTTGGGTAGGAAAGGTTGATACAACGTAATTATACACATCAGTAAAAATCATGCCATGTCACACACTGTCGCATAGTGAATTCAAGTGAATAGAACTAGTTTTTCAAGGTAGTGTACTTAGCAAGAGAGACTGTAGTGATACTTTAGAACTATAAAACATAATGTGTAGGCGTTTTGCTTACCATTTCCTCATATTTATGGAATGAATGAACGTGTTACAAGAATATCCCTTTTTGGAATAATCAAATGCTTCAATGTGAATGATGCTGAGCCAAGCACATGGAAGGGTATAGCATAACTCTGCAGATGTTAGGGTGGGACACTGGCATGCAACAAATGAACACATGATGTGATCCTGTGAGCATGAGTTTGGGATAGCTGTAAAAGGGGCAAATGGCTATGTTGCAGTGGACCGAGTTAGATAGTTGGACATATGATCACCTAATGCTGTATTTGTTAAAAACTGTCCCTTTCAGTCTGTGCTCTCAACCTACCCAATGTGTTTCAGAAAGTGCAAACTGCATCTCCTTGTCCTGTGCAGACAGTGTGTGAAATAAGAAGGACTCAGTGGTGGGAGCTAGTGGCTAGTGTTTCCACCAGGAGAGTATTTTCTCATGGATTCAGTAACAGTCTGTCTAGACAAGGTGGCATTGGGAATGTGCTGAATATGTATCTCTACCAACAATCTTAACTGTCTTCTCTCCAAAGGGAGATGCTCACTTTTTGAACAGTTCTGGCAAACAGTCAGCCCCACAACACACAAGCAGTGTGTTGGCATCACAGCTAGCTGCAACACCCATCTCTGGCTTTCCCTGTGATGAGCCTGTTTGCCAGAAGGTATCGTCTCTGAATTGATTCTGGACACTTCTGTATTTCTCTGTCACCTAGTGCCAGCCAGAAGGTTGATGCCTGCCAACGTACACTACAACGATTTTTCTCTTAGTAAAAAAAAAGAAAAAGTAAGTATCAGAGATAGCGTTTTTTATCTGGTGGTATACTCATTAATTGTGGCTGCAATACAGAGTTTATATGTTGGCCTGGTTTGTATGTACTTTTCTGCTATCTTTAACTTTCAATAAGGGCACAATTAGGGGTTAAATATTAAAACATCCCTAGTTAACAGATAACGATTAGAAGTCTGGGTGTTTAGTCCTGCAGACACCTCTGCCTGGAAACTGTGCTTCAATTCGCAGATTATTTCCAAGGATGATGTTAAGTGTTATATGCAGCTCCTGGTGCCATACAGCTTCCATATTTTGGGTATTCATCATAGGAATGCATGCATGGCATTTATCTAGCATATGCGAGCAACAAAATTGTATCTTGTCCACCTAGGAGTATGAGGGTCATTGGCTAAGCAGTATAAATAATTAGGTGCTTTTTGCTTCAGCAAAAATTAAGACTGACGCCTCCCACTTTTTATTGCTCTTCTCCCCTGCCTTCTCACTGTCCTTGCCCCCTAAAATGTTTGCTTAGTTTAGATTGGAAATAAGTGTTAAGTTGTTCAGCCTCTTACAGAAAATAATAAATAGGAATGAAGAGTTAGATTCATGCTGTTGCTTCCCACTTCCAGTAGTGGGAAAGCTACTTCAACTCTTGCGCCTGTCAGGGGTATTTTAACCTCTGTCTTCCAGGAGAACATCTCAACTTTCATTTGTTATGGCTTAGTGAGTATTTGCTTGTACCATGCACAGTGGGAACAGGAGAGGTGGAAGGATGCCTGCTTAGATGTTGCTGGGAGGAGGCTTAGGTTAGTCAATGTCTGGGTGGCATCTGGACCTGCTCTAGCCTGTGTTTACTTACTGAAGTAAGGACAGTTCCAAAAAATACACACTGACAGTTCAGCATCCCTAAACATGCTGTAGCATGCTGTTTGAGACATTTTCTGCGAGGGGAAAGACCAAAAAATCAAGTCTGTGTCTCCCATATCCTAACTCATCATCAGGCTGTGCCCTCCTTCACTGTGAAGTTAATGCTGAAAACATTGGTTTCTTTTATTGCATGGAAAGTACTTGCTGACATGGGCACCTATTCATAGAAGTTTCAGGGTGACTGCGGTGCCATATTGTGGTGAATAAACTCTGCTTACACAGACTGCACCCAGCTAAAGTCGTGCAGCTATCTCGGTCTACACAGGTTCAGTTGCTCCACTGCCTGTGAGGACACTGTCCCCTTCCACAGGGGCCTCCCGTGATGGGCAGGTGGACAGTGCTGGGGTGCTTTATTCTGAATTTACTTCTTGGTTTCCCAAGATCCAACCAGCAGATCTGAATCAGAACTAAGACCTTCCTCAGGTCCTTGCTAGGACCTGCTGACCTTGATCAGTCCCAGACACATCATGCCTCTTCATAGGCACCGCAAAATGGACTGCTGCCCCTGAGAGATACTTCTGCTCCCAGAGGAGCCCACAGATGGTGGTGGCCCTTACTCAGGTCAGTTAGAAAACAGTTTGGCATTCTTTCATGTACGTCTATAAATCTGTGTGTCTTGAGTGAGGAACACATTTTAACACTGCATCCCAGGAAGGGCCTCCAGAATTAAAAAGTCTCATGTAAAATGTGGTGAGTTCTGAAATGCTTTTACTCTTCTTCTACTCATTCCTTTTCTGTTGCCTCTCTTCCCTACACCGCACCTTCTGCACACCTGGCTGTTAAAACCAGACACACATAAGTGCAGATATGTTTAATGCTGTCTAGACAAGCACCCTATTAAGCTGGGCTGGGGCAGCAGTTGCCATAGTGACAAACAAATAAGGTCTTGCAGCTGAAAACGAGGTAGTGGGAGATCCATACTTTCTTCACAATACAGTGGCGATGTCAGAGTGAATTTACAGTATGAGAAAAGGCAACTCTGTGTTAACTATTAGCAGAAGCGCCATAAATAGAAAGTCATACAGTTGGTTAAGGACTAGACCTTTCTATTTCACAACGAAGGTGAAAAATCTGAGTTTTGAAATAACGGCCTCAAAACTGCTCCTGAATGCAAAGACGACGACTAAGTTTGCAGTATTTCAGTTTCTGTTTGGTATAAAGCATAACCTTTTATCATATGCTGCTTTTACTTTAACATTTGAAGTTTATGCTGAAGTTTTAGCTTAACAGGTGGCAGTTTTTCACTGTTCGAGGGGCCCAGAAAGCCCTTTCCAGTTTTCACACCATTTCTGACTGAAACAGCAACGCTGGGGAATTGCTGGGGCAGGCTCCAAGAGAAACCACGAGATTTTTCTCACTGCAACAAAGATTCAAGTGAAAAATCTTTCTCCTTTTCACTATATTGCATAATACAAAGACAAAAATACCTCTCATTTCTCATGGAAGAAGTTAAGCTACAGCAATCCATTTGGGGGCTGCCAAAGGGAAGGGAAAATGGCCTCGAAGCAGCAGCACATCATGCCAGCTCTCGCTCCCCAGCCGCCCCCGTCGTGGTGGTGCCTGGGACACGCACCGCTGCAGCCCCTCCATGGATCACACCCGCCTCTTGCTCCACACTTGGTGGCACGGGGTCCATTATAAACCCTTTTTGGCTGTGAAGGAAACCAAGCACGATGTCCATATGGCATGTTTCCTATACAAATTGTTGTTATTTTCAACTGAAATTCCTGAAATATGCTTCATTGAAGAGAAAAATATTACAACATAATTGTGCTCGGAGGTAATAAAGCAAGGAAGTAGCATTTCAGATGATATTATGGCATGTTTGTGAGTTCCTTTTCTCTTTATCCCTTTTGTATAATTTTTATATCAGACTTAGACACAGCTAAGCTGTATATTTTAATGTATATGTTAATGTACACAAGCCTGTGAGCTGTAAGACACGGAGAAAATATTTTCCTAATAGAACAAGTTGAAAAAAATATTGAATTACCACATTTAGTCTTAGTCCCAGATTTTTCATCTACAGAGTGGAACTTTTCTCTGTTTCAGAGACAGGCAGATACGGGCTCAGATTTCAGGAGCAAAAATACACATAGAAGCCCAGATATCTTCAACTCCTCTTACTGAGGTGTATGCTTGACATCAATGCTGGTTGTTCGCTTCAAAGGGAGGTAAATACACTGACCATTTCCGGAAGATTCACTTCAAAAGGGGAATCACAGGGGTTATGAATCCCCTGAAAATTCCAGGAAATGGACTGACTAGATAGATTGGGCTAGACCATTCAGTCATAATTATATTTACAAAGTTTTTTAGAACTAAAAGATTAATAATTAGCAAAAGTAGTGAAGATACTTATTAGTACATATGGATAAAATACCAGTGTTTTCCCAACCACAGATCTAGTTTATTTAATGTTTGGTTGCTGACTGGGATGAAATGCGTACTATTAGAGATTACTGTTTCCACCCATTTTTCACGTTAACTTTTGACCAGGGTCAAAAGTTTCCTATTTTTGGTGTACATTTAAGAAGGCTTGTAGGTAGAGTGAGATGTGTAGAAAGTACTATAGCTGATCGTAGCAAAGGCAGTATTTTTGCCAGTATACTCTAAACCAGGTCCCTAAGGAGTACAACTTATATCACTGAAAAAACTTTTGCAACAGGAGGACTGGCTCTGCAAAATCTTTCTGTTACCACAGCACTGTTGATGAGATATGTATGCTTTCCTGGCTCCTTGCCAATGTAGTTACGTGGCTACAACTTGCTGGTGTGGCCTGCATCTCAAAACTGGATACCTACAGAGGGAACTAAGACTTGGCACTCCTGCTCAGATACACAGCTACAGGTTTAGGCAAACTCGGAAGTTAAGGACATTTTCCTCAGGAGTATGTTAAATAAATTACTGTCAGTGTTCCTACTGAACTGTAAATACCCAGGTTAGTAACTTCATAACGTATATGGGCATTTTGCTGTTACCTAGGATGTATCCTTTTACTCTGCAAGAATGAGTTTCTTAAACACTGCACTATCTACCACTATTATTTCCAATAAATTCCCCTGTTCAAAGATTAGCTCCATCATTATGAATAGTGAACACTGGGAGGGGACACTTCTGGATTATGCATTTACAGTTTATATCAAAACTTTATTTTCAAGGCCCCAGAGACTCTGATTTTTGAAGCTGTTCACAAGCTGATTTTGTGCAAAATGAGAAATGATGTTTATGTAAAGGCCTCAGTTTTCACCTGTGCTTAGAATTTTCCAAACACATAAAAATTGCTAGGTCTTATGTATGCCCCTGATTTCAGCATGTTACAAAATCTGAACAATTTTTGACACAGTAGTATTTTAGGTACACTTTTTTCGGCAATATATTTGTATGTATATTTCTCAGTATACGTGCATTTACCAAAGTACTTCTGGTTTGTCAGTGTGTTTGACTTAGCTTCACTAGAATTTATAGTCTTTTAAATGATCCTTCTCTGGCTTCTAAGATTCAGATTCTAATTTATTACAGCCTAAACTTTCTAAATTGATTTGAATCTTTTCTCAGCAGAAATTGAAATAGAAGCAATACATTTTGATTAGCCTTTCAATAATACAATTACAAAAGTTTCTACCTAATTTCTACAAAGTTCCTACAAAGTCTTTCTTCAAAAATATTATTGATAAAGGAATAATTACTTTCCCCAACCTACACTATTTTCAGATAGGTTTTGCATCTGCTTGGATAACCTGTTTTGGAAATCAGTTGAGTTTGCTTGCAGTTCTGTAAGAGAAAAGAAGAGCTCTCTCAGGTATGCAAAATGTAATGATTGCTGAAAGTCTCATCCCAAGTTATTGAAGTCAACAAGAACCTGGCCAGCTTAAATGAGTTTCAGATTAGGTCCAAGGTGAAATGTAAATGATTCACTAACTGAAGAGGTCCACAGTTTTACTGAGTACCTTTATGTGTACACCTGAGGAATGTGCCGTAGTTCCTGTGTATTCCTACAGTACCGCCTCATTTATCCCAACACCAATACTACTGCCAGAAACGGTATTCAATAAACTCTTAAGACAAGTTTTTCTGGATTGTTTCACTTAGCACTGATTGGTTCTTAGAGGAGAGGAAAAGAAACGGGAATTTACTTCAGGGAAACAAGTATAATATACACTTCCAAATATATAAGGTGGCTTCATGAAAATCAATAATTATGTTTGAGGCCTTGTATGCTTCCTAAAAACTCATGTGCCTTGTGTTACATAGAATCCCTTACATATCTTTTAGAAAAAAGTCTATTCTATGATTTTTGTCCTTTACTGCAGTGCACAGCTGGAAATGTATTCAACTTTCTGTTCACCACCACCTCTTGGCCATTTGAGTCCAACCTGTGAGGCTTACCCTGTCTCTCTTTTTTTTGCATTCTGAAAAGGACAACCCAGAAGAGGAGACTGATACATTGTGAAAATTTCTCTTTCAGTTCTGGAAAGAAGGCAGTCCACGTAATAGTGGATGCCTCAGAAATAACACTTGCCAGCTGTGGCATCCTTCCCATTTTCTACAGGATGCTTTCCTACTCTGTTATGCTTTTCTGTCCAACCCTTAAATATCTCTGTCAGCTGAT
Organism: Balaeniceps rex; assembly: GCA_013401315.1. NCBI lineage: Eukaryota > Metazoa > Chordata > Aves > Pelecaniformes > Balaenicipitidae > Balaeniceps > Balaeniceps rex. The sequence continues at coordinate 11,769 of VYZW01062264.1, forward strand.
AATAAGAAATAGAGAAATAATCAGTGTTCCAGTTTCCTGAAAAGTTTAAGACAAGGAATGAAGAGAGAAATTGGGAGAAGAAGGAGCAGAGGAAAATGGCAGAGAAATGAACCTCCAGCGTTATTGAGTCTAGCCTTTTTATGTGACAGGTATCACAACACATAATCTCTTTCAGAAATGTATCAAGTTCTGTATTAAATATTGGTGATGCCCTTTACTTCCTTTACTGGAAGAAGTTGTTCCAGAAACTCATGTTCATTCCTAGCACATCTCTGGCTACATCTTTTCCAGCCTGCCATTTTCCATTCCAGAGAGTGCCCCAAGCAGACCAGCTGTGAGCAGCACTTCTCCACTGGAGTGAAAATGCTGTCCTTTGATGCAAATGGCCTCCTATCTCCTGCCCTCTCTGTCTCTGCAACCTTGATCTCCAGTCTTGGCTCATTCTGAAGGTGAGCTGTCCCATTAGTAGCTACTTACTCTTTGGAGTCACAACAGTAAGCTTTTCCAAAAATGTATTTAATCTGTAGAAACAAGTCTGAAAATCATCTTTCTCTTCCCCCTGCTCAGTGATGGCTAATGCTATCTGTTGTGGTTAACAATGGTTCTAGCATGATTTGATTTTTTTTTTTTTATCTAGAGAAGCTCCAAAAAGATCAGTTTTCTCATTAAAAGTAGTGTCTATCTCTTCTGCAGTGTGATGGCTTTGTTGTTGAACTCCACAGTGTCGAAACAACACAAATAACTGAAAGTCCTCAAGTTGACTAAAAATGCTTCAGAAGCTTACAGATCACATAGCCTTCAGATAACTTGAGTTAGTATGAGCTCAGTAGTAAAATTTATGGCATATGCTGTAATATTGCTTGACAAAATATTTTTTCGTTTATCAGCTGATAGAAGTGTGGGTTCTCCTGCTGCTGCCACACTGGAATTATGATTCTGACACTGTTGGTTTCCTTTGCCCATTGTAAAATGTATATGATGTCCTAGGGCTGACTAAACAACCAAAGAAGAAGATGGAGCCAGGTTCTTCCCAGCGGTGCATGGGAAGAGGATAAGAGACAACGGGCATGAGTTGAAATGAGTGGTTCAGGCTGGATTTAAGAAAAAACTTCTTCCCCATGGGGACAGTCAAGCAGTGGCAGAGCTCACCCAGAGAAGTTGTGCGGTGTCTGTCCTTGGAGAGTTTCAAGCCCCAAATGGACAAGGCCCTGAGTGACCCTGTTTGTCCTCAGATGCTGACCCTGCTTTGAGCAGGAGGATGGACTAGAGACCTCCTGATCCAGCCTGAATTATTTTGCAATTATGTGATCTGAAGTAAAAATAACCACAGAGGTTGCTACAGTTTCATAGCTATGAAAGAATCGCCTGCTACCAGCAAACAGATCCCCTCTCCCTGCCAGGCTAGTAAGTTAAGTGTTTAATTAGAGGTGCCTCACACCTGGCACGTTATGAAGGTGTCATCCAGATATGAAGTAAAGCAGTTTGCATAGCATGATCATTCTGTTATGAACACACACAGAGCCTGCTTGTGGATATTTCTCTTCTAGGAGAAAAGAGCAAACACACCTTGATCATCATCCTACAGGCAAGAAACACATAGGTAAGGAAAAGTTTCTGTAGAATCAAAACTTGCAGAAATTCAGATCTTGCAGAAATTCAGACTTGTAAATTATAACATGGAGCAGGAAATACAGGCCACTGAAACTAAGAGGTAGAGAAACCCAGAAGTCCACTCCAGGCAAGAGGTGAGCTGCTGTGGTAAACACTGTCTGAAGCCTTCAGTTCTTTTCAAAACCTAAGTAATGGCACAATACATTGTGGTCCAATGAGGCAGAGCTGCAGAAGTGCACTAAGGTGACCATTTCTGGATAAGGCAGTCTCTTGGCTCATAAATACAGTGAAGCATCTAAAGTCACCATGGTTACCTTCAAACTCAAGCTATAGTTATTATTCCAGTAAAATCCTGGGCCTGCAAACCACTCTGAGATAAGAATAATGAGCCCTTCATTAGCTGGGCAGATATACATCACTCTACCTATCGGGTTGCATGACTTCCATTTTATACGGGGTGAATTTGAGCTAAGCAGCTTGCAACCGAGCACCTGTCATTCTCAGGCAGTTGGAAAGCAGAAACCTCGAGTTGTTTTGCTGAAGACGAGACTAAGGGGTTGATTGAAAGCCCACTGAGTTCAGCTGATGCTGAATCAAGCTGCCAGGCAAGAGTGTCACCATTATGAAAGTACTGTAGGCCAAACCACCCAGTACTTTTCCCCCAGCCATATATTTAAATCCAGATTAAACGAGGAACATGAGGGGTGCATCTGTGACAAATCAGTGTGTACTTAATCAGTATGAACTGTGATGTATTTTGGAAAAAACATGCTCTTGCGAGGCATTACCCTATATGGTTACAACCTGTAAGGAGAAAAATCAGATGGAAAAGCTGAGTTCAGTTAGTTTGCTTAAAAATAAAAGTATTAAGATATTACTTACTGTTTCTTTTTTCACACTTTATTTTCTTAGATGCAGAATGTTTCAAATAAACATGGATGTTGGGGTTTTTTTTTTTCAAAAACAGTTTTGCCAAACAACTTTGAAAAATATTACTCAGAACCTCTGAGCAATCCTGGAAAGAACCTGACTCTCAAAAAAAATGTAACTATACTGTTACTACTTTCAAGATGACCTTAGAAAAATTGCAACTCACTTTTAGCTTGGCATCTAAAGTAATTAAATGATACTTTTTAAATTGTGATAGGTTTGAAGTCTGAATATTCCTTATAAACCTATGATTTAATACACTATTTTTTTTTGGTCATCCTAAAGATGTTTAATGGAGAAAGCATGGTTGTTAAACACACAAAATAAGATTTTCATCTATACAATCTATCTTTAAATTGCTGTTGTGTGGGAGTACGAAGTCTGAACTTCGACATTAGCCATTTCCAGGGCAACAGACTGCGATGATGTAAATTCAGGATTATGACTTCACCATAGGATCAAGCAGCAGAATCTGAACAGTGATGGAAAGCACTTATTCAGAAACAAATATTAGCAGTAAAAGTGAAAGGAAAACATACAAAGTATGTATTCTCTGTTTAATTTAAAGTTTGGAAACAATATCTTTATTGTGATAATACAACATTTCATGATACATAGTGGAGTAACAGAAGAGTACAATGAGACAGTCAGGATCCATTATGGAAGACAAGACAAAAGCAAAAGGCACATGGTTACATGTCCCTCCATACTGCTGACGGAGTGTCACAGCACTGACCTGAAGGGACTTTCTCAATGTCTGCATTGCTTTTTAGTCCACCACCTTCTTACTGTTTCAGGAAATGAGAATGCCAGTTACTCCTGATTGCAAGGATTGAGTGAAATAATACCAATTATGAACTAAGCTGATCCACCAAGTCTTTCACACACAGTTGTTAACTTCGTGTCAGGTGATAGTCTGGCTAGATTCAAGAAGAGTAATCTACTGAAGACCTCCATAACCTATGGTTAAATACTGGACTTTGCTGCTTGGTTGATTTTTTCTTCCTTCTCTCTCTTCACCTCCTTGCCTTTAAAATTTCCTCTTTTTTTCACAGGAGCACAAAATTTCCTTTAAAATGTGGCGCTTTGGCCTTAGATACAAATATGACCAAATGCAGATGAACAGTTAATTTCTCATAGGTCAAGCAAAGGGAGACTTGTACATTCTTATCAATCTGTAGTGATTTGCAGACCTGTACCAAATCAGAAGTGCCAGACATCATGTGGATAAATGGAGTCGGTATCTACACCAGTTTTCAGGTGAGATAGAAAAGTATCCAATTAAATTAACATAGAACACTTTAATCACATAAAAGGTATTGAAACAACTCACAATATTCAGTAGCAGCTCTTCAATATCATCTTTGCGTCTTGTCTTAGTCCAATATATCACAGAATCACAGAAGGGATATCTCCAAGGATGGAGACCCCACAAACTCTCTGGGCAACCTGTGCAGGGCTCAGTCACCCTCACAGTGAAAAAGTGTTTCCTGATGTTCAGAGGGAACCTCCTGTGTTTCAGCCCATGCCCATTGCCTCTGGTCCTGTCACTGGGCACCACTGAAGAGAGCCTGGCTCTGTCCTCTTTTACCTTCAGGTATTTATATACATTGATGAGATCCCCCTGAGCTTTCTCTTCTCCAGACTGAACAGTCCCAGCTCTCTCAGCCTCTCCTCCTAGTGGAGATGCTCCAGTCCCTTCATCATCTGGGTGGCCCTTGGCTGGACTCTCTCCAGTATGTCCATGTCTGTCTTGTATCGGGGAGCTCAGCACTGGACCCAGCACTCCAGGTGTGGCCTCACCAGTGCTGAGTAGAGGGGAAGGATCACCTCCCCTGACCTGCTGGCAACCTTCCTCCTAATGCAGCCCAGGACACCATTGGCCTTTGCTGCGAGGGCACGTTGACAGCTCATGTTCAACTTGGACCCAAATCTTTTTCTGCCAAGCTGCTTTCCATCTCGGCAGCCCCCAGCATGTACTGGTGCCTCGGGTTGCTCCTCCCCAGGTGCAGGACTTTGCACTTCCCCTTGTTGAACTGCACGAGGTTTCTGTCAGCCCATTTCTCCAGCCTGTCCAGGTCCCTCTGGATGGTAGCACTACCCTCTGGTTTATCAGCCCCTCCTCCCAGTTTGGTGTCATCAGCAAATTTGCTGAGGGTCCACTCTGCCCCATCATCCAGATCATTAATGAAAATATTAAACAGTATAATATTACAGAACAACGTAATATTACATGATACTATAAATAAGCATGACTGAATGTAACCCTTCAAACCTCAGCTTTGCCTATTCACTTCAGCAGTCACCAGCCATTCTTTATCCTAGTAAAGGCACTGAGCCAAAATTCTTCAGATTCAATTGTATTGTGTCAGTGTTTTATCAAAAGATCAACTTGATCAATTTGAAATACTTTTCAAAGTATTTAAGCAGTGAGTTCAGCTACCACATGCTTTCTTTGAAGAAAATAATGAAAGTGCACTGTTAGACAACACAAATCACAACATGGTACTCTAAGGGACAGGGTCATTTCACAGTAACTACATTACTACAGTAGAGCATGAGCACAGTGCCAGAACTGCAGCCTTACAATAAACTGCATTACCGATATAATTACAGAAAAAATGAAGAGCACTACTTTGTTTAGAAATAAACATGTAAACATTTTTTCCAATATATTAACATCTTAGTCTTCATATTGTTTCTGATACTTCTGCATTTTAGTGTCAATGAAGAGCACATTAGATAAAAATCTTTCCTTTTTTTGACAGCTGGAAATCAGATTTTAAAACAGAAGGGGAACAAACGAAAATCAGCAAATAACAAAAGATATGATAGGGTCCTTACTAAGTAGCTAGCTCAGTATTAAGTTATAAAGTGGACTCTTCGAGATTATATATGGCATTCCAAGGTCCTAAAATCAATAAATAGTTGGGCATGGAATCAGCTGGTGCCCTAGCGACAAAAGAAAAATGATACAAAGATTGGTTTAAAGGAGAGAAATATAATAGCAGCAGAAAGAACTATTACAATCAACCATTCGAACCTCTTATATTACACAGCTTATAGGACTTGACTGAATTAGTGCCAGATTTGCATTCATAAGTAGACTGCTGAACTACAGCAACTTGCACATCAGATGCTGGGACTGGGTTTGGTTAGCCACTCTGTTGTAAGGGAGGATGGCCTTACCAGTCGCAGAAGGAGAGGTAACCAGTGCTTCTTCCGCCACTCCTCCAGGTTTCCTTGCATTTCCTCTCATCAACGTGACAGGACAGCCTAGTGGAAAGCTGCCTTCTCTTTCCTTCAGCACTTGCTGTGTTCTTGTAGGCATGCTGAATTTGGCAATCCCACCACCACCACCTTTGCCAGCTGTACTGCAAGTTTAGTGCTTCCAACAGGTGTGGTAAGAGTAGATGGTGAGCTTCTCTCTGTAACCTAGGTCTGTTGGTAGCTGAGTCCTCTGAGGTGAAGTCTCTTACATCAACGCACACTAATGTTTAAAAAGCATACCCTCCAGATACTTGGATGCCCGCATCTTCCTTGAGACTCTCCTGACCAAGGTTTAGACAGAGCAGTGACTGTCAGCATAGTGGCTTAATCCTGTTTCTCTTTGTCAGCTAGGGATATAACACCGGGGAATGATGTGGTGTAGCACTGATCACCCTGCATTATGCACCAGTCCCTGCAAACTTTAATAGCAGCTCTTCTAGTCTAGATACGAAATCTCTGATCTATGTTAAGCAGTGAAAGGCCAACAGCCACATCGCCTTTCAGTACATACCCATTTGTGCACAACTACATTTTGATTGCTAGCAGTTAGCTGGTGTTTCATCCAGGCCATGGGGATTTTGAATTTCTCTCACTTCTTTATCAAAATGTGATGCGCGCCAAGTCAAATGCCAAACAGAAGTCATTGCATCAACTTTATTTGCTTTATCAGCCAAACTTGTAGTCTCAGTCAACTAACTATATCAAGTTACCATATGCAAGATAGCAGTTTACCTCTCTGGTAGTGTAAATAGACCTTGAAGTGAGTGTCAGTCATGTCTGCTTTAGAAATCCATAAAGTGCTCAACTGTTAATTAGAATCGGGATCCTAAATCCTTCATCAGACACAATTGGGTCAAGATGTGCACCAGTTTTCAAACACAGAAAAAAATGTATTTTTTAGTGAAGTGAGGAAGGATGGTATATGTTCATTGCCTTTACAAATCAAGTCACTTTGTAGGTATATAACTCCAGACCTCCCCATTGTTGTCTCCACTGGTTACTTCGCTTGAGAAAATTGCTTTTCAGTCTAATCAACTGTTCCCATGTTGGCCTCTTAGCAGAGGAGCTTGTCCTGCTCTGCACAGTCCTTCAAGGAGAAGCTGGTGGCAGCCCTGCACATTGCCTCCAGCAGTTCTCCACTGCTTCAGACCTCTGTGTCCTGCCTGTGTCCCCTTCAGCAGCAGCACAGGAATCAAGAGCCTTTGGACACCAGGGGAAAATCCATGACAAAAAACTTCCACTCTTAATTGCCAGCTTGTGTCTCTGTGGATTTGCCTTCGTTTTTTAAAATATAAATTATGATTAAAACTAGCCATTTACAAAGCCACAGAACCGAAGGGAAGCACAGCTTCATGGAGTCCACAGCTGGACTGAACATTCTGCAGTCAGCCTCTCAGTGGACATCAGTAATTATTTTTCATGACAAGACTGATGTTGACTACACCACCTTCTAAAAAACTCCCTTGTTCTCGTTTCTCATGTGCAGTCTCTGACCAAAGACGCATTTCCCCAAGAAAGGCTGGAAATTAATTTGACAAGGTGTTTTTGAGATTTAGGACTTTGAAAGGAAGTATGGTTTTCATTTGGGAGAAAGTCTAAGATTTTTAAAGTTGTTCTTTTGAAGGGCTTACAGTTTTCAAATGTGTTTCTTATTAGTTCTTCACAAAAATAACACTCAGAGTAACTTTAAAATTCTGGAATCCTTCACTATTGCTGCTGCAGAGGGTTCTGCTCTGAGAGTATACATTTTTGCAAATGATGCAAACTGCATGATGTGATCATAGAGCGTTCACGAAGACAGAACACTTGTCAGACATGCTAGGTATGAATGATTGAGTGGGGCCAAAGGAGGAAATTTAACATCATTAACATCCAACATTTAACTTGAATATTTCCTACTGCTTGTCAAATATTCCACAGTTCTGAGGCTGTTCTTTTGCATTTCCACCCTAAACTTTCTCATAAAGATGTTTTGCTTTTTTTTTTAAGGTGGAAATTCCCCTCAGCTGTGTAATTTTTTGTTTGATAGTGGTAAATAACAAGCTTTGAGCACTCATCAGTTTAGATTTGCTTCTAGAACAGCTCTTTATAATGGCGGAGTACACTTGCTGAGTTAAAAAAAAGACACCACCAAAAGGACAATCATGAACAAAGTTCTTTGTAAGTAGTGCCAGATACGAACCAAGAAAGCTTCCACCAAAAGCCACGTGAAATGCATTATTGATTTATTAATAGCAAGTAACCATTGCCACCTGCAGAGGTGACTACACTCCGGATTGTAACATGCAGCTGCCTAGGCATAGAATGACCTTCTGCCCCCAGTCTTCCATCTTCTGCACATGGTTTAAATACTTCAGTTGCAGCTATTCAAGAGGAGGAAGCGCTAGTTTTAAGAACTAACCTCGATTATCCTTCATAAAAATATTATGCAATTAAAAATAAGCCAGTATATTGAAGGAAGCAGCATATTGTATTTTTATGGCTATAACATAAGAATGAAAGAGTGATTGCACTCCTTTGGCCTCAGATCAAAAGTCCATTTA
>VYZW01062266.1:948-18675 GCA_013401315.1 Balaeniceps rex
AAGCATGCAAAACCTTCATGCTCTTTCCTGGCATCTCACTGCCTGTTGAGATCTGATGGAGATGCACGGCTTCATGAAAGATGAGATACATAGAGACACATGGAAAGGAATGCTCTTGTCGGCTTAGCTGATGTCATTTGGGCCAATGATGTAACAGTGGTGGTAGGGAAAAACTCCTTCCATTTGTATATGCTGTGTCTCCCGAGAGGGCTGTGCTGACTGAGTGGCATAGCTGTCACCATAGCTGTCACCACTGATGGTGTGGACAGGCTTTTTCCCATTGCAAACAAACAAGTGTGCCACTTGAAGACTAACCCAAGAAGGTTGTACTACTGGAGACTACCTCTGGTGGCAGAAGGGATTTTGTGAGCTCACCCTCAGCTCCTCCAGTCAATGGCAGCTGGGTTTGCTCAAACAGATCAAATGGGCTTGCCTGAAGTAGATCAGGGAGCACTCACGCAAGTATTGCTACTGGCAGGAGGTGCGGGAGCAGTAAGCTGTAGGAGACAAGCAGTGATAAGCAGCAGGGTAGGAGGGAACAGGTGATATTTTTAGCCAGCACAGCTAGAGCTAGGAGAGGATGTCTGTTTATGATCTGAGCATCTTTTGGTATAGGCAGTGCCCAAAGTAATGCACACGATTTATTAGTGAGGTAAGCGTAGGGTGTTACACATGTTCTGCAGGGGAACTGTTAAAGCTACAAAGGAAGTCGTGGTAGCATCATTTGTAGAACTCTGTTTTGTTGGCTTCCTGGTGCCAGCTCGGGTGCTAGATTACATTTTTTACTAATCTACCTTTCTTCTGGATGTAGGAATGCAAAAGGTCCACTGTGGGAAATGAGGACTGAGGGAGTTGAATGGATAGACTTTGTCTTTGACTACATCTGGCCCCTAACACTATGATTGCACTAAGCCAAACAGACTTCTGGTGACCCCAAGCCCCAGCAGCTTGAGATGCTTCTTTAAAAATACATATAAAAAAATCTCTTGGATGTTGTCATGTCCGATCTAATATTGTTGCTGAAGTTTTCATTAGTTCATTCCTTTCCTAATTGGAGAGAATTTTTGACCTTTTGGGGGAGGTTAGGACCAAGCTGAATTCTGACTGCTGTCTTCAGATACAAAAGAGGTCTAGGTTATTACCTTTCGCATCTGTTGTTCATTTAATTGGATGATGCTGCATCTCTTTAAAACAGAAACCCTGGCCTGAGAAAGAATAGATGCTCTGAGATATCCTGAAGGAGTCTGCCTCTGAGATTAACCTAATTGGTCACTGTGCTGAGTCTAATGGAGATTGTATGCAATGTCTGTCCATGGAAACACCTTAGATAACCTGGTGTGTGATATGGAAACTGCTGCTGTTACCTCACCATGGAAATGGAAGAAAAGTAAGAGGAGAAGTGGACAAATTACCACAAGCACCATAGTATAATTGTTCACAGTCCAGTGTATTTGAATGGGGCTGAGAAATTAATCTTCTGAAATACCTCATCTAAGCACACGTCATTTTGTACTATACACAGATACCTGTTGTATCTAGCCAACAACTCTGTATGTTAACTGCTGAGTAAGGTGGGCACAGTGAGCCCACCTTTTTGACTTTGAGAGCTGGGAATGTTGCTGTAGGCCTTGTGTGGGGCCATGCGCAGCTGCAGGAAGAGGAACACCTCCAGCTCTGGTCCTTCTTCCTGCACAAAGATGGCAGCAGCTCTTGACCCTGAAAGCAGATTTCGCCTGCAGGCTGCTGTCAGCGAAATACCTTGGTGTACCACACTCTTCTTGGCAGTATTAACTTGTGCTGCTATTTCTTTTCTTTAAATGGAAATGCTGGCAGAGCTCTCATGCTTCCACAGTACTTGTGAGGATGGGGCTAATCAGATCAATTTTCCCCAAATTGTAAGCTATGCCTACCTTTTGTCGTTTTTCTTCAGAGACAGATTTTTTGCATGAGATGATACCTGTAGTTTCACACTGGATTAAATTACAGTCTAAGACTGTTTCCAGAGTAGTGAATTTAGCTCACTCTATGAGGCCAAGTTCTCTGTTATGATTCAGCATCGCACCATGATTCAAGCAGTGAAAAGCCTGTCGATTCTGTACACAAATAGCCAGTAGGGATTTCCACCCCACCAGGGGAAGTCTGCTGATAAATACCTGGCAAAAGGGGATTCCTTTGCCCTTCTACATGTAGGGGATGGGCTAACACAGGGTGCTCGGAGGAGGGTGCTGGAAAATCTCACATTGCTCTTTCACTGATCTAAGATTCAACCTAGTCTCGTAGCTCAGGGCATCTCCTTGACTGCTGTAACGTCTGGGCTGTGCCAGTGCTGACTCAGGAACATGTCATCAGCTCTCTGATGGCTCCTAATCTCTTGCAGCACCTATAGTCTATGCACCTGGCACAGTACTTTTGAACAAATGCTTGAAAGCTTGTCTGTTTTGACCCGGCTGTATGAGTTCTTCCAATGAAAGGCATTAACTCTCCTTGCAAGCCTTTCCTTTCATTTACCCTTCAATCATTGCTGCTCCAGCAACACTGTCTCTGCTTGCAACTGTAGACTGCTTTGTGGTCTCATTTGTGTGCTCTATCTGCTACTGAAACAGTTCTGCTAGCCCTTTTTTTTTCTCGGACTCCCATGCTGGGGAAAGTTACACAGGCCTCTTTTTGTGCATCAGGTGAAATTATTCCATATGCATAGAAATGAAATAGATGTCTCAATGACTCTGGCTCTTGGAGAGTCTAGGATAGACATGTGTTTGTGGGTCTTTACAAATCTGCCAAGTTTATGTTAAAAAACTGAAAGCCCAGAAAGTTTGAGTCATGCTGTAGCCCATCTGGAAATCCTGTTTTGCCTTTGCTCACGTTCACACCCCTTACATCATTAGAAGATGTTGTGCAGGGACAGACGCAACTGACCGTTATGAGAAAACTGAATCTGCACATTCCTGCACTTTCTGGCCTGCCCTCAGAGTTTGTGGTAGGATTTTGAGCAATCTGTTACGCTTCACTTAACATCAGGAAAGCCATTCTGTATTTCTGTTGAGTCTCGGTATCCTACCTCTCTGCAGTTGCAAAGAGTGCATGATTGTAGCATTTAGGAGCTCCCTGTAGACTAGAAGTTCCAGCGAGTACAGACAAAGGAGGGGCCCAGCCAGTCCTTTGGTGTTTAATGCTTAATAGTGGTCTGATACTCTTGAACACGTCATATTTTCTTTTGCTTGCATCTTTTGATGAATGTTGCGTTAGCATCTTGCAATGTAATGTGAGGATGAGCAGAGTAGAATGCTTTATCTCTTCTGGGAAGATGCTCTGGAGGTGGGGGTTTGCTGTCTGAAGGTGCTGCAGGAGTCTGGTGATACTGGGCTCTGTTAAGTGCAGGTTTCCAGTTGCATCTGCTGTTCTGGGTCTAAAAAGGAGAAGCCGCTCTTCAAGCAGCTTTGAACGTAGTCCACTGTGCCCTTTGTGAAAACCACTGGTGTTTCAGAGTGTATGAGGAAAAGGCAGGAGGACAGGCTGGGGACTACTGATCTCTTTGGCTTGCTTTGTGATAGGGTAGGTATCACAGTTTTGCAACTAGCTCTGTCTTCGTTGCTTATCTAGTCTAAGGTAGAGACTTATAGTAGGCCAGCCCAGATGTGAAAAACACACATGGGCATGGCCAGACCACTGCTTGAAAAGAGAATTATGCTGACTGGAGAGAGAGAGAGAGAGAGGAAGTCCCTTTTGATGATTCTTTCTATTAGATTGTCCACATTAGTGTCTGTCTTTGGATCATAAACAACGTTAGCTCATAGTTTGTAACGTTTCCCACTTCCAGCCAGCCTCACTACTATCTCTTCTGACTTCAGCCTCTGCCAGCCATGCTACCCTGGCTTTCAACACTGAGAGATGTGGGAGAGTGCTGTCAGCATGAGGCGGGAAAAGATACATAAAGCTGCGCATCATCAGTGTAACGGCTGGCATTGCTGCCCATATACTTCATCATATTCCCTGGAGGTTTTGCATAGATATTAAATAGAAGTGGTGGAAGAATTGAACCTTGTGGCACTCTTCATGTCAAGGCACATGGAGAAGAGGAGCAGCTGCCTGTCGGGGCCTCCTGGGATCTGCTGGAAAGGAATGAGTGTAGCTAGCTCAGTGCAGTTCTCTCAGTGCTTGCCAAGACATGTGGTTGGTCAAGCTGTACCTCTTGGTCTGCAGTGTTGCAGGCAGCTGATAGCTCAGGTAGTGTCTGCATGAGTTCTTAGTCTCTGCCCATCTTTGTGAGAAGGCCTGAGACCCCACTGGTGCTTCATTCATGAATGTCTCCAAAAGGAGAGTGCAGAGTATTTTCTGAAGCTGTGTTGCATCACTTGTTTCCTACCACTTCTCAGATCTTGCCCAGTTTGAAACTGGGTGTCAGTGCTGCTGAAGAACAATTTCTGATTTAAAATGTCTTTTTCAGTTGTCCTCAGTGTTCCTCACAGCATCAAATTATCTAAAATATAAGACTAGAGGCTAAAAGTATAGTAAATGAAAACTCCATGGTCTTGAGGAGAGCAAGTCCCACATTTTTCATCATGGCTGGGGACCATTGCAAACTTCAGAAGGAAAAGTCTGTTGCTTTCTGTTATGTGATTAGTCATTTCTTTCTGTGCTATCAGCTTTTTACTTGCCTAGTCATGTAGTGAGCATGGTTTTAGAGGGAAATGACTAGAAAGGGGCCTGGCCTCAGGACCTGGAGACAGTCTGGATTCATACCCAAACGATCTGGTGGAAATTTAAGAGCTGCACTTAAGGAGGACTGGTTCTTTGTTTTACAAGTGTTCCAGGGGTGACGTGGACCTGTAATCATGGTTGAGCTTGGCTGGTTATATGTCTTCAGTGAGTGCTCTCCTTCTTTGGATCCTAACCTGAAATGTGATAGACACTGCAGGAAGGGTGTGCTAGATTCTGCCCATTTTGTAGCTTTTGTCAAAGGTGTCGTGCACTCAAATACCTGGGACTTTGCAGGATGGGCTGGAAAGTAGTGGTGGAGAGCTGCTCCGCTGCTTTCAGGGCCCATCAGGATCCCTTGTCAGTAGAGAAGCAAACGTCCTGAAGCAACTGGAGTGAAGCCAGGCTCTTGGTCCTTGTTGCTAACTTACGGGCTTATAAGCCAGGCCAGTTCTTGTTGGTGGTTTTTTTTTTTTTTTGTTTAAGGCATGCCTGGACAGAGGAGTCATGGCACTAGGTATTGTACAGAAAAGTAGTAAGTCGGAGTCTGCTCAGAAATCTTATGGTCTAGTTAGAGCAGATAGGAAAAGGTTGAGAGAAGGGAAGGGTTGTTCTTTGCTGACTTTGTTATTAGCTGACCTGATTCCATGATAGAAAACCTCAGTTTCTTAATGCTTAAAAGGGCAGTGACCTCATGAAAGTCACAGGGTCCAATCCTCCGTCCTGGTGTATGCTCTCATGCCAGTGACTACCTGCAAGGCTGCATAGAATTGCACCAGCCTCACATTGCTGTCCCAGGACCCATGGGGCCGGTGGTGCTTTCAGAGTGCCCACCTCCCCGTTCACGCTGCGCTTCCATTGCTCCGAGCCTGCTGTTCAGTTTCAGTCCCATCCTTTTTCACCAAAAAAGAGCCCCTAACTCCTACTAGACATACACCCCTCCTATGCAGCCTTCCAGAAGATCGTAATAGCATAGGTGGTTCTTTTCCAAGCCAGGGAGCTTTTATTGGTCAGCCAGAACTGGGTTATTTTAGAGTCCTCGGGCTGGAATGTAAATGCAAAGCCTGCACGTATGCCAGCAGTGTCACTGGCCTGCCTGTCCCAAGCATCTGGGATTTCACCCGTGGCCCTGCACTGAGGGGCTGTGTGCTTTTTGCAGTGTGCTGACAACTTTATTTCATATTTCCAGTTGTGCTGCTTTCAGTACGACTTGTCTTCCTTGGCCACCAGTTGTTCATGTCTGCTCCTTGATTTTTTTCCCCAGCATCTTTGAAATCTACGCATATACTGATGATTTTGTGTCATTAATATCAATCTAGACAAGGCTGTGTGACCTTTCACTCCGGTGTCCAAAGGGAAGAATTGACCCTTGCAGTCAGTCACAGCACAGCACTGACTCATACATACTTTTCTTAAAAATAATGCAGAAATTCCCCATAGTTTTTACAGATTTTTTTTTTCAGGAGATGAAGTGTAAGTCTTCCATAGCAACACAGCTTGTGAAAACTATGAAGCATGTAACATCAGATAATTAATCTTTCTGACATATGATACACTTTTTACTATTAATGTTGTCCATTTATGTTTTTTCTGTTCGTGTATCTTGCTTGCTCAAACTCAGCCGATGCGTTTGAATTTCATTTGAGCTCATGTGCTCTCCAGTCTTATTCCCGCCCTTGTCTGTTCTCCAGCTCCATTGTAAACCTCCTGGGAGGGGGCTGGGATTTGTCCCACCTCCGTGACTCCACATAAGATAAAATATGCTGTGTTTAGATATGTAGCACTGAAAACAAAGAAAAAAAAGCCTCTAAGTTTAAAGTTCCTTAAAAAAAAACCTAACTGAAATTTGGAACGAGTCAGAGTCACTCCAGTGAAGACTAACGGTAAAACAAAACAACCAACCAACCACCCAAAAGTAATTGCATGGAAGCTGTTTTCCACTGAGATATGACTGTCATAAGGAAATACTGTTTCTTTACTTTCCTATATTTGATTATTTGTCACTTTTTAAAATTCCATTTATAATTAAAGTCAGGGCAAGTCCTCAAGGTCCCAGTATCTGAATACCTTTCCAGTGAATACTTAGGGGCTGGGGTTTTTGATCATGCTTGCCTCAGTGGAGCCAAGGCAAGCTTTCTTGAAGTATGGAGGTGACTAAATGCTTCTCCTAGATTATTATTTTTCTTTAAGGCAAAAGATGCATATTTAAAATCTTTAAAATAAATGTAATGAAACAGCTAGACTAGAAGATTGTGTCAAGAGTGAACTTGACCCATTAACTTGGTAGCTTCTCTGCCATTAGGATCTCAAAAACCCTTTTCTTCCTCTTAGAAAAATTTGAAATTTAATCTTACACCCTACTTGACAGTGTCATTTAAAGCCAAGTATTTAACATTCTAAGATTTATAGTTATTTTTAGTCTTAGAAGAAGGTGGAAACTGAGGTCATCTCCAGCCAGATCCCATATCTGGGCTGCTGTGACGTATTGTTTTTGTTAATACGGATGCTTTGTGGTGTGCATATTCTAATGACTGGAGTAATTTTTAGCATGAAGAAAACCTATGCAGTGGTGGCAGTTTGTTGTCACACAGCTGTGCTCTTCCTTCCAGTAAACTCCTTGGAGTTAGTGAGCATCCCTGGCTTAATATAGGGGGAATCTGACATAGCTGTGTGGAAGCTCAAGTGTTTGTGGAAAGAGTTGTTAATCTTTGATCAGCTGGAGACTCCTTGTTACTGACTTTGATTACACAAGTGTACAACTTTAATTACAGCTTTTAATAAGCTTTCATTTCTTCCTAGTCACATTCTTCTTATAGTAGTGCAGCTTATCTTTTCCTTTCTCTTCTGCTCCCCTTCCCTCCCCCCCGCCTTTTTATGGAAAAAGGGGTTTGGGGTCATTGTGGGGGATTCAGTGTCCGGAGAGATCCCACTGTACATGCTCTGCCCACGGCTCTGCCCTCTGCTCGCTTGTACAGTCCAGAGAGCTCTCTCCTTCAGCTGCTCTGCAAAGATCCCTGCACCAGCTGCTGCTCAGGAGCTGGTGGTCAGCGGGAGGTTGACAGGACTGTGAGGCACCACATTCAGACAGACCTTCACTGCTGCACGAAAGCACTGAACAACCCTTAGAAAGTCTCTGGAGCCAAAGGATGTACTGACTCCTGTGTGCAGTTCCTGCCTGTGGAAGACTGCTGCCTTCTCTTCCTTGGGGACACTCTGCAGGGGCTGAAGTCAGAGTGGCAGAGGGCAGCAGGAAGCTGGTGGGCTCCAGCATCCAGCCACGGTGCTCGTTCCACACCCAGGGGCTCAGCCTGCTGGATACCTTCTGCTCATTAGAGAAATGGCCTGGTGGAAGCTTTGTGAGAGACTTACGGACTTGTAAATAATTGAGATATGGCTTAAAACAAGCGTAAGGAAATGCTTTTTTCACATGAATCATATTTCAGCTGTGGAACTTATTGCCCCACAACATTTTAGGTATGAAAAAGATAAGTGCGTTGAAGAGTTGGTTGGATAAATTAATGGAAGAAAGATTCATCAAGGTCTATTAAACATAATATCCCCACTGTTGGGTAACCTGAGACTTGGGGAAGTTAAGTTCTGATCATCAGAAGTGAGAAGGGGGAACTAGAGGTGCCTCCCTCTGTATTTGCCCTGCTCTTGTGTTCTTCCCTGAGCATCTGCTGTTGGGCCCTGTCAGCAAGAGGATATTGGGCCAGTACAGCCCAGGGGAAAAGAGTATGGCTCCCGTGGAAGTCATATGGTGCAACTGAGGAGTGACTTAAAAGGTGTGAGTCAGAAAAAAGACACAGATGGTAAAACAGAGCAATTTGCACCGATTTGACATTCAGAGGTGTGTGAAAGGAGTATACTTTTAAAATGCCAATTGTGCCTATGGAAGAGGGTAGCAGGGAAAACAACTAATAGAACGGGAAAGAGAGCCTCTTTTATCTCTGTGCATGCATCCCTTCGGCTCTCTTGCTGTGCATGCTATACTCTTTTTGCACACTAATGACTATCGGAGTCAGAGCAAGTTATGCTATATATCACTCTACTCCTATTTTCTAATGAACTTACCTCTGATGGGTAGCTTTCCTAGCTATTCATGTCACGACTGAATTTCACCTTGACAATAGATCAAGAATGAGGTTCAGCAGTGTGGCCCACCTACTTTGCAATGCTCCAGCATGACAGCTGCTTTGTGTCCTCAGGGTAGCTTTACTTTGATACTTTTCGCTGTTTAGAAAAATTTGGAGGGAGGATTTTGGTAATCTCCAGCAGGCAGACTTTTTAAACCTTTCTCAAGGGAAGATGAAGATTCTACAGAATTTTTGAACAAATAGTTATTTATGAAATAAGTGACATTGTCTTTAGAACTGTTCCTCCCACTGGGCTCCAGAGGAAAGCAGCATTTGCCATGCTGGATCTTACCAGTCGCTGTTGTAGCCTGCTGCTGTTGGTGCCTCAGGCTTGACTGTGGAAAACTCTGGAAGGGTTATGACAAAATGTCTAGTCTGACCACTGCAGACATGGCCCTAGTTGTTAAGGGGTGTGTTTTCATGCCTCAGAAGCACACAGCATGAGGACTATGTCCTTTGCTCTTATGGGCCGTCTGACACCAGAAACGCTGGAGTGAAGTTCTAAACTTGGCTGGCTTTCTGGTTTCTCAAAATATGCTGCAGGAGTTGCTGTAACATAGGATTGAAATGACTGGTTTGCTGAATTGGCTGGACAAACTATGAGGGAAGAGAAACAATAGAATGAGCTCACCGTGATGTATATGTTGCCTGACCCAGGGTCATGGGCCAGCGTGGTTCTATCATGTGCTCATTCGGTAGCTGTGCTACTACTGAAAAGATCTGTGTCCAGTTCCTGAGAGTCTGATCTTTCGGTGGTACTTTCTGCATGATCTGCTTCAGCAGTGTCTCATGTCAGCAAGCGTTGCATGTGTTCAGGGAAAGCTTTTCTGCTTGTCCATTTTTAAACCAACCTTATGTCCCTTTATACTAGTCTTGTTTGAGGGGGCAGTGCAATCTTTCTTACTCTCTGCCCTGTCTCTTTTGGCAGACTCGGGGACCAGTTCTACAAAGAAGCAATTGAGCACTGTCGCAGCTACAACTCTCGGCTGTGTGCTGAGCGAAGCGTCCGCCTTCCCTTCCTGGATTCGCAAACTGGGGTAGCTCAGAACAACTGCTACATCTGGATGGAGAAGAGGCACAGGGGACCAGGTTGGTAGCATTGTGTCTGTGTATGTATGTGCATGTATGGAGGGCTGGCCACTGAGCCCTCATGGGGTTTAATTAATAGGAACTCAAACCTGCTACAGGCCACACAGAAGAGAAGCTGCCTAAACCTCTGTGCCTGCAGGGGATTTCCTTTGGTAACTGCAGAGAGCTCATCCTAATTATTCTCACTCTACCTAAAGAAGTGCCTGACATGGTAGTTTCTAAGGCAGCATCATTGTAGCTCTTTTAATGCTATTGATCCTAGTCTGTAGCAGAAGACACAAGGCTCTGCTCTAAGCAGGACTGGAATTACCTTCAGGGTGGAGAGGTGGAGGTGGGAGTTTCTCAGATGAATGCTGAAAATAAGGAATTATACTGGGAAGGATATAAAGCCGAGGTAAAATATAGGAGAGTCAGTTACTGGAATGAACACTGTTCTGATGGTTAGAAATACACGTATAATTCCTGGTTCTGCTTTGGACAAGTTACTTGGATATCAATTCTGGAGCCGCAGTTTCCTCAGGTGCCGAAACAAGTTGGTATACGTCCTTAAAGAGCTTTGGCTAATGCCTGTTCCAAAGCTCAGTGAAGCTCAAGGGAAAAGAGTGCTGTTATTTTTGTAGACTTTGGTCAGTCTTTCCTTTGTTAGAGTAAATCCATCTGAAATCCTTGTTTGAAAGGCAAAGGACAGTCACCAGTTCAAAGACTGGAGATGTTACTCAGGCAGAAGTCCTCCTGAGCACCAGGGGGAATTTTGCTAGAGTATGGCTCAGTATCTGACCCACCATCAGCTCAGGGAACAGAACCCAGCAACAAACTGCGTTTGCATTTTTTTGGTTTTTTTCAGTGCAGACCAGAGAATCCAGGCAGGGACAGGTCTAGGGTGCATGGGCACTGGAAGCACGACATGCACATGTGTGCATATACACACACATCCTGTAAACCATACTGAAAAAAACCCAAAACTCCAGGTCTGGAATTATGGGAAGGTGCAGCCTGCTCTTACCTCCTCCACTGGCCAGTTTTCAGGAGGTGGAGAGGGAGGAACACATAGGATATTTCCCTCCCCTCCTGGAGGCAGACTAAGAAAGCAATTGCTGCCTCTGAAGAGTGCTCAGCTGAAACTATCCCTCTCCCTTTCCTAGGATATACTGAGGGAAGGATCCTTGCACTGATCTTATTCTTAAAATATCCAGAGTAGATTTAGTATTGTCTTGCAGTACTATCAGAAAACTCTATAGTAAAATGCAGTCATTTCTGGTGCAGGAGACAACAGGTGTTTTACCACCAGTGTTAAAAATACCCTGAGAATGTTTCAGCTGCCAAAACTACTGGGACCACTGAATGTGGTTTACAAGCTGAGAGTTGTCTGAGGTTCTGGGCTAACCCTTCTTTTGTAGGTTGCTTCATGACCACAGTTGGGTTTTTGTTTCAGCTGAAAGTTCCCCATTCCTAAGAGATTACGCTTTAGCAAAACTAGCTTTCCTTTTTTTTTTGCTAATCCGTTTACTCAAGGAATTTCTGTTCTTGTGGCACCTCTTTGTGAGTAAGGTGCTGCCATTTTTATCCTTTTGAATGCAGTCATAAGTGGGTATACATCCACTATATCCACAAGTAATTTTTTGGCAAGAGCATCTGCTACAAAGATAGACATAGGTAGTCTTGTATGGGTCTCATTGGTGTCTCCACCCTTACAGAAGACGTAACAGTGTTACGACATCATACCAGGAGCCAAGAGGTCTTAACGCTTTGCATTTCTCAGCCACAAGCTCTCTACACTACCTTGAGCAAATTCACTGTGCAGATCTTTCTTTCCTTACTTCTGATAGTGAACTGTTTGGCAGCTTACCCTGCAAAAGAGGATCAGTGGCATTTCTCCTGCAGAGCTGCAGAGAGGACTAATGGTAGAACATTCGTCACAGAGAGTCTTAAGTGAAACAAGCTTCCTGCATCTGCATCAGCCACCAAATCTGATGCCTTTGTTATTCTGAGTTAGAATAATAAGTGTGAAACGAAGTAGCCCTCCTCCCTCATATTTGCTCTCCTCTTTCTTGATTTTTATTAGCCCGTTTAGTGCTCCCTTGGGTCTCTTTGCATCATCTATTTCTTGTAGTATTATGGTGGGTCAAAGCATTGCTCTACAGTTTTAGCATGCCTGTTTTCAGGCTGTACACGATGCACTTATGCCCATACTGAAGGGCTCTGAAAATTCTCTGCCAACCACCCCAGTGCCTGTCTTGTGTGCTGTGTTCACTGCCATTTACTATGCCTAACCTGAAAAACTGTATAAAGACAAGTGGCAAAGCTCCAGGACCTCCTTTAACTTACAGAGGGCTTGAAAAACAGACAGGAGAGTCAGGATCTCAGCATATTAACCTGGTTTCTTACTGTCCTCTTTGTTAAAGGAGTCAGAAAACTGCATCTCATGATAAACAGTTCAGGGTTAATTTCACACAATACTGCACATAACTCCCTCCTTCTTTTCCCCTCCTCCCCCAGCCTTTCACACGAGCTTTGAATTATGACTCTCCTACACTAATGAGATAAACAACATAACTCACTGAAGGTTCTGCTACTTCCTCTATAAGCAAATGGTTGGAACCTTCTCTGGTTGCCCTATAAGGCACCAGAGGGAGAGACAACTGAGCCACGACTGAAGACAGCATGACCTGTGTATGCGTTATTTCCATATGCACTGCAACATCATCTGTGGAGGGGCTAGATTCAAAACATTCAGAAGTGACCCTTTCCTTGTTGCCCCTCCTTTGTGTAAACAATCAAAGATCTACAGTTCATGTGAGCCAGCACGGCGACAGATGGGGGTCAGGGTGGAGAACTGAAGGTAGCATTTGATGGGTTTGGATCAAGTGAAGGTCTGGTATATATTTTAAGTTCATTGGATGGCTGTATATTAATGAGCAAGGGTATTGTGAATAGGAACAGAGAGCTTACCTCAAGGGGTGCAGAGGTGGATGTTGGATCATCCATCTTTTATTGATCTATCTGCCACCTGGAGTGGGCTGTATGATCTCTAGGGAAGAGGCTTTCCCACCTCTGTCTTTTCAAGGATACCTGCTTTGTTTCTTGTTGGGCTTTCAGCATTTCTGGTTGGCTTTCACTGTCCTGACTGAATCCAGAACTTCTAATTCATATAAGACTGCAAAATAATTTAACCCACATTCACAGATACTCCACCAAAACTGCAGTAGATCCTTGCTCCTCTCTGTCTGGGACAAATGCTCAAAGCTGTGGTGCTCATTTCATTCAAATGACTCCTCTGTGGAGGCCTGTGCAATGGAGGGCTGATTCTCTGTCCTATTGCTTTGGTCTATTTCAATGTTGTGAGCGAGTTCTTGCACAGGACCTGCTGTGAAAGGGTGAGGCTTCTTGCCTCCACCTCTTTAATGACTTACATCAGAGCCAGGCACAATCCACCTCATCATAATAGCAATTGTTTGCAGTGGTTAATGTTTGCAAAGTGCCATGAAGAATTGTGTCCAAACACTGTAGTAGTGCTAGTTATTCACATTTTTATTCCCAAACTAGTCCCAAGCACCCCACTCTGAAATGTGTCCTTCTTGGGTGGGCATAATGCCCAGCAAGCTGTGCAGCAATGAAAGAAGGACGTGAAAAGCCCCAGTTCAGTAGCACTCTGTGCCCTGGAACAGCCAGGATCTCTGCGAATACTCCATCGCTCGGCCATTCCCAGGCAATGTGCTGTGGATGCTCCTTTTATGCACCAAGGCCCTGGAAGTAGGTGGAAAGTGCTGGTGTCTGAACTGGCATTCCCCACAGTTGAAATATTTCAAACCAGGAGCTTAGGCTTCACTTGCAGAATTTGATTAGCCCATTCTCTTGAGGTGAATAATTTTCTTGTGTCTTCCCCCCTCCCCCCCTTCCGCCCCCCAAATAACAGGGTATTGTTTTTTTCATTATCCTCGTTTGGTTCAGTGAGTCAGTTTTGTTCCCAAGCTGGTACACTTTCCTGGCTGTTTCAGAAGGGATGGCTGAGAACTCTTGGGCCATCCTGCTGCCCTTGAGCTGTTCTGCTTTACTGGCACTGCCTTGATGTTGTCCAGCTGTTCACTGTTGGTACAGTTTCAGATAGGGTAACACCACTCCTGTTTTCTCTCTTATGTGGTCTTACCTGTTTTCTAAGGGCAATGAGTCTGGAATTGCAGTCACGCTCTGTAGCCCCTTCAAGACTAACAGCAGAAGGACAGAAGAGCCAAAGCAGAACCAGAGGGTGGAGAGGGCAGGGGAAGCAGGGGAGAGAATGACATTGTTCCAACTTTTCTGTATCTTGCTGGGTATTTCTGTGTGTCATGAGTATCTGGGGCAGTTGAGGATACTTTGAAGCGTTCGGGAGTGTGCTTCTGTGGCCCTAGTAGCAATACATTCATGAACCCCGGCTGTGTTCTGAATACAAGAGAGCAAAGTGTAGCTTGAACGTTGGCAAAGGGGTGTCTGTCAGGGCAGCTCAGAAGCCAGCGATGCCAAATGTGATTCAATGGAGCATGCAGTAATATAAACATTACTGCTGTATCTCCTCCCTCATTCAGGGTGTTGGTATGAGGAGGTAATAACCAGAATGAAGAATCTGTCTTCAAACAAAAGTCCAGAATTTAAGCAAAAATACAGAGTCCGAATAGCCAGACCTCATGTGTCTTGGTTTGCTCCCACTCGGAAGACACAAATTTCCTGAGCTGCTCTGTGCATCAGGGACTTATGATTTGCGTGTCGGAACTTCATCTCTTCTCTCCCAAGGGGCTTTCTCTGCCCGTGGAGGAGGTATCACCTCTGTGACCCAGGAGAGTCTGAAATTCTATTTACCCTGAAGAAATCACAAATTATTTATGTGCAGCTCTCGTTTCAGTGAGCTGAGTGAAGTGTATAAGTGAGACCTGGATTCTCTGTAGGCCTGATCCCAAGAGGTGCTGAGAAGCCTCAGGAGCACTGGATGCCTTGAGTCCGTAGTTCTGCCTCATGATTTGCAGGATTGAACCCTCCAACAAGGAGATGCTGGAAGGGCAAGAACAAAGATGCTAGAGACGGTGCTTGTGGTTTACAAACTGAAATGTGATTATATTTATTTTTTGCTTTTAATCTTCAGGCCTGGCCCCAGGTCAGCTGTACACGTACCCAGCACGTTGCTGGCGCAAAAAGAGGCGTTTGCATCCCCCTGAGGATTCGAGGCTGAAGCTGCTGGAAATTAAACCTGGTAAGTATTTGTTTGCTTCTCTTTCTCTCTCCTGTGCTGCAGAGAAGCTGGCATACATGCAAATCTGGCATGTAGACCTTGGACTTTATCTTTGCCTCTCTCCAACCATTTCCCTTTGCATCTGTTACATCTTACTTGATTTGCCGTAACAATAACCACCAAACCCTCTGCACTCCACTCATCCCTTACAGAAATGTGTACAACTTGTATGGAATGCAATGGGAGCTGAATTTACCTTCCATAGGGGTCAATCCTGGCCTCTATTAGCAAATTCATAAAGTTGTAAAGGATCAATGTATTACTAATTATTGCCTCAGCATGTTATTAATACAAAATCTCACTCTGGCATCTGCTGCCTAATCTTTGTAAAAAGACCACTGTGTGCATGGAACAGTACACTGGTAAGATTTTTCATAATGGGGCTGGGGACCAAGGGTGTGACCAGATTATAAACAGCAAATGATAAAAATTAGTGAGCATATCCCACATTTGTGTATGTGTGTGTGTTTGTATGTGTACCTTAGTCCATTCTTCTTTCATTCTTGTCCTTGGTACTCTTCCCCCACAATTAAACTATGTGAAGTGATGAGTCTGGATGCTGTCACTCGACTGTAAAGCAGATGTGGAGGAGCCACAGCTGTGTCAGGTAGAGCGTAGTGTTGTGCATTCTTCCTTGCAGTTAGTGATAAAGGCTTGCTGTCTTTGGGGTCAGCTATTATGAGAAAGAGGGAACACAGGTACTCACAGCTGTATGTGGTTTTTAAGAGGCGAGACACTGCCAGTATAAAAAGTACAGGAGAAACCCCCCAAAATGTAAATTAAGGATATTTAAAAAGCCTGTTTAACAGAAGGTGTCTGGGAACTGAGCTATGCTCAGCAGTACTGATGACTTCTCTTCACCAACTACTGCATAGAAGCAAAAGGAAGGGGCGATAGAGATAAGTTCTAAACCCAGTAAAATCAGAGGCAAATTTCATGTTGATTTTGGTAGAAACAGTTTTTGAAGGTTTCTCTACCTTCAATATAGGAGATGTCAGCAGACAGCTGGACAAGAGGAAGAAATGCCTGTAACCACTCAGTTGATGTTCAAACCAAGGGCAAAATCTCAGCCAGCAAACAGAACCAGACCTCACAGCAGGGCTGATCAGAAAGAACTGATGAAATAGTCAGGTTACACTGATGGAAATGAGGCTGGACTCTAGGAAGAGGATGATGTTGGCCCGTAGAAATGTCTACCTCAGACTTTGTGATGATGCAAACCTGCTGTGCCTTGGTAATTTAGTAAGGTAAAGCAGTAGTGTAGAGTTTGACTCTTCTTTATTTGCATTATGTTTCTTTGCTGCACTCACTGAATGCCAAATTAGTGCATCCTACATGCCACAGGGCATGAAAGGCAATTACCACAAAGTTATCAGATAAAGAGACCTCAGCATGTCTGTCTCTGTGTTGTTTTCCCTACTATAAACATCTCTTCTGCATCTCAGGAGTGCTACTTTTGTTGCATTGCCGGTGGCAGCCAAATAAGGCAAGTTATATTGCTCTGCCATTTAAATCTATTTTCCAACCAATTTCTATCTAGTGATTAAGTTTCCTTGTCAGTTACACCACAAAATAATTTCACTCCGTCTGTGCATATCCAGAATAGACTCACTAGCCAAAAATGGGTTTTTTCCCTTCTCTGATTTGAAAGTATAAAACCTGTGGAAAACATTGGATCTCCATTTACAGGTAGCTTTTGACAATTTGAGAAGAAGATTTAATTTAATGTAATTTATTTTCAGCATGGACAGCAGATATACTGTATGTTTTGGAGTGGGACACTGTGGTAAAGCCTAATGCTGAACCTAGGAAGCTACCTTATGCTGACCTCTTTATTCCTCAGTTAAACATTAGATGACTGTGTGAGGCAAAGATGTGGCAATTTAAGATCCCTTAAGAAGCACAGAGATGACAACTGTAGAACATCTAATATAAATTTGGAAGAAATCTAATCTAAATGTTCCATAGTTTCACTCCACCCTAGTCATGGCTTAGAGCTGTTCTTAGCAGCTAGAGAGTGCTTGTGCTGGGTTAATATGCAAGTAGCTGATTTTTATACAGGAGGGTGTTGAATTGGTTATATCCAGTATATATTGGTAGGTGAAGATCCATCCCGGGGGTTGCCTAGGGTGAGTCAGTCAGCCCCACACATTATGACTGCCTCTGTTAAGAAGAAAAGGAAGGTAATTGTCATGGGTGATTCCCTTTTGTCGGGAACGGGGGACCCAATATGCCGGCCAGACCCTGGGGCCTGGGTTAGAGATGTTACTAGGAAACTCCCTGGTCTGGTTTGGTCCTCTGATTATTATCCTCTGCTGGTTATGCAGGTTGGCAGTGATGAGGTTGCAGAGAAGAGCCCAAAAGCCATCAAAAGGGACTTCAGGGCACTGGGGCGATTGGTTGAAAGATCAGGAGCGCAGGTAGTGTTTTCCTCTATCCTGTGAGTGGCAGGGAAGTACACTGAAAGGAACAGAAAACTCGTATGATTAACACATGGCTCAGAGGCTGCTACCATTGCTGGAATTTTGGGTTTTTTGATCATGGGGAGGT